>JAVJIF010006838.1:0-230314 GCA_038442645.1 Agave tequilana | reverse complement strand
GGATGCAATCTGAGCCTGGATGCCTTTGGTAACCTCGGCATTGATTGGAGTGTAGAAGACTCCTGTGCATTTTTACTTTCTAGAGTCTTGTTTTCTTCTTCTCGCTCATCATTGTCGGAATTCTACTCATTGTTCCGATCTGACAAGAGTTGAGTCATCATGCACTAGATGTTGTCCAGAGCCTCCTACTGAGCCTTAGAAGTCTGCTCTTGTGCCTCCACACGTGACAGAGATCATCACCATTGTTGTTATCAGTCATATTAGCCGATACAAGCCCTATTCGTACAGAGCTGATGGTAACAGAGGAGGCGTAGCAACTAACTTCCTCTTCATCATCAGACCATTGGAAGAGATGTCTCAATGGTGCCGGTGACAAAGCCCATGTTGAGGAAGAAGGTTGTCCATAGTTATAGGGCATTGCTATCCTAGAGCGGGTATCCTGAAAGGCACCCTCTTATTCTACCAGAACCTGACCTAAGCCAGGGCTATAGTCAAAATCCGCGAAGCTGATTGAGGGAGTATGAACCTCTCGTCTCTTTCTCCAGGATCGTAATAGATCTCTTCCTCTGCTTATCATATTAAAAGAGGAAGTTGGGAGGTGTGAAACCTTCGTCGCTTTCTTCTTTTAAGACTTGGGTCTCCTAGAAGATTGGATTGATTATTTGTTAAAAACCGATTGCTGTTTTGGAGGAGATGCAGCGGGAATGACCCCATGCAACAGTGGATAGAATGTACTGTTACTAGTTGACATCCCGCTTGCCTGCACTGAGACAGTGAGACATGAGCTGATTCATCAGAGCAGAGTTTCCACTTGTTGCTCAAATAATCCGCAAATCCGTGTTAGATGGACCCAAACGATCCAACACGGAGACTCAGAGAGGCTAAAAGTTAGCCTTCTTAGGCTGAAAAGTCTTGGGCTTAGCCTTGGAGGCTCTCCTTATGGCTATAGGTGAAGTTAGAATAGCTTCGCCTTGTAAGCTACCTTCGCATGGCGAAGCCATCTGAGCACTGAGTGTTGTAGCTCTGCTGCTGAAAGCGAGCCTAACATTGCCCATCAGTGCTCTTGTGTAGTACCCTGATCCCTGGTGTACGTATCACAGTATCGGTACGTCATACGGTGTACAAATTTTGATTTGACCTCTGTGGTAGTCCGATTGAGTTGATTTCAGTTTCAAAAATCATTTTCTAATATTTGAGATTTTTCAGGATTTTTCTGGAATTTTCTGGATTATTTTGGAAATCTCCGTAATCGGTGTCGACCGATACCGATAACCGACATTCCGATTTTTATTTCACAAACGGAGTAGAATTTTGAGAATCCGCTTTCACCGTGCGTCTTAGAATCACATGAGCTACGTTTGGATATTTTTGGGGATTTTTCAGAATTTATCGAAAATCCGGCCAAACCGGTGTCGCCCGTATCGGCGACAGCTTCCGGGATTTTTATTTGCAAACCGGATTGAGTTTTGACAAACCGTCTTCATATTACGTCTCAGCGTAATATTTTCTATTTTCTGTAATTTTTGGGCACCGTTCGGAACTACTTGAATTTTAGGCCAAATTATATAATATTATTTAATTATTAAATCCTTTTTCCTTTTTTTCTTTTCTTTCCTCTTCTTTCTTTCTCCAGAATTTTCCCCCACCGGCATACTGTAGCTCAAACCGCCATCTCTCCCTCCTTTTTAAACCAAATCTCTCTCTCTCCCCTTTAAATCTCTCACAATTCCCTCTCTCCTCAAAACCTCTCTCTCTCTCCTGCCCATTTCTCTCTCTTCCCTAATCTTTCTCTCCCACTCTCCTTGCGGCTGAGTCGCTGCCCAGGGTCGGTCAGACGTCGGTGACCCTCGCCGGCCTGGTCTGGCGGCGCGGCGGGCCACCCCGGGTGCCCCCAGCCCGCGCCTCCCCTCCGGTGAGGCGGCCATGGCCGGCGCGGTGACCCACAGGAGGGCTGCCCTGTTAAATCCCTCCCTCTACTCGGTTGACTGGCCGGAGTGGCGCTCGGCGCCACCAGAGCGGCGCCGGCGCCGGGAAAGGGCCGCGCCACCGCGCGGCGTGGGTCGTGGCGGGCACTGCCGGCCAGGTCGGGCGCAGCAGCAGCGCTGCTGCTGCTGCTGTTGTCGTTGTTGTTTATTGGTTAATTGGGTTCGGGTTAAACCCGAACCCATACCCAATAGAGGGGTTGGGTTTGGATAGAAACCCAACCCGATAACCCGTAACCCATTACCCGCTAATTCAAGTTATGGGTTTGGGTCGTGGATCCAATCCGACCCATTAACAGTCCGAACCCGCTCCAAAATCCATTACAGGTACTTTTACATAAAACTCCCTACTCAATTTTATTAATTGCATTTTGAATTATGTTTAATTACATAATTAACCCTATTTGTTATGATTTAGTATTCGGGCAATATCGGGAGCATCCGGACTCCGATTCGGGCGATTCTGGATCCGTTGCGATCGAGGAGAAGAGAGCTACAGTCCTGTAGCTAGTTTGTGAGTGTTTTTCTTTTATAAATTATATTTTATCATGTATCTTGATTGATTGACTAATCGTAACAACTATAATTACCTGTTAATAAATAGTGATTAGTAAATATTAGTATAACGATTCATTATACATAATCAATATCATAAGATGGTGACCGACATACTAGATTAGATCTGATCACTGGATACCTATTAGGTCATATTCATGGACCACTGACATCCGACCACTATGTCACCATATGTTTGGATAATATCATATCATGTATCGTATCATAGTAACGTTACATGCATACGGTTCCACAGATACGCTATGACACGACCCTGATACTAGACATGTATGCTAGACACTGTTATTGTAATTCACAGGACCCGATATTCCATGAGACACTGACCACTGATATGGCATGGACTAGTGAGACATAGATTAATTATACGGATTAGTACTACTCATAGGCATTCCACTGATACACGGATATAGCCATGCACGGACTACCGCATTATCACTGTTACACGTGCTTGTTATGTTTACATATCACTGTGACATGTGCATGTCATGTTTACCTAGTACTGTTGTACGTGCATGTCATGCTTACATATTGCAGTTACACATACCTGTGTTGTTTCTATCTTCTTGTCATATGGATCACCATGCTTATTACATGTATTATTGTTCCATGTTCCCGTATTCATGATATATGATTGTTACCTGTTACTGATACGGATATTCCTGTTACTGGACATGCGAGCTGTTGATATGCGATATGTGGGAAGCCCACATCTATTGTTCCCGTTCTCGGTATATTGTTCATGTTATCTTATTCATGTTATATTGTTCCTGATTCTCGTTATATTGTTCTACGCTATCAACAGAGCTCGGGTCCAATTATCATGTTACCCGTATCATGTACAGTAGTTATTCTTGTTACATTGTATACTTGATATAACAGATTATAGCTAACTGGGGTATGGGGGAGACTTGACGGTTGATTAGATCTTATCGGGTGATGTACTGGATCCATATTGTTTTCCCACTGCAGGGGACGGTAGTACTACTACCAATTGCTCCATGAGCTCTTGTTACTTGATTCATGCTCCCCTCTTAGCGGAGGGCCCTGGTCCTGGCAGCCAGGGGCTTGTTTAAGGCCGTGATCCCGGTATGCACGGGATACATCCACCCGATAAGACTCCTCGACCATGGGTTTCCAATTAACATAATAAAACAGTATACACAATAGTGACGTCGGGAACACTTGTTATTTGGTTACTCTCTCGTTTGGATAATGGTACCCGTAGGCCATGTCCGGATGGGTTCGACTGGAGTGCGGGCTCCAGTATGAACCGCCAGTGGTATGGGACACTGGAAGAGAGTAATTAAAATACCAGGTGATACTGATCGCTACTATTGTATAAATGACGTGACTTTGACATGACCTGCCTGCTACATGTTTAGTTGTACTTGTTACTGTTCCTGATCATTTATCTGCTATCATGTGACATGTATACATTGCTATTGTTCCTGTTTCCTGTTACACTTTCTTTAGTGCCCTACTACCCATGTACATATATACTTTGTTACATTACCTGGTATATGTTACACTGTATGTAGTGGCATACTATGCATATTCTGCATTGCATATATTCCAGACATATGCTCATTTGCATGTTCACCTCTATCACGTCACCACTATCATATTCATGTCTATTACGTCACCACTAGACAACCTTAGTTCTTACATAAACTGGACACGACTATAGATATGACCTGATGATAACCGGCTAGGTAATGATGGTATTAAAGATGACATGTTTATGTATTTTCATTGCTTTCATGTTTATATATCTTTATTATATGGTATCACTAGTCCAACCTCACGTACTATATATTATCGTGCTTGTATTACTATTGTATATATTATTGCCTCCTTCATTTTACCACTCACTAGGTCGCTTTCTGACGACCCTGGGTTTGCATGCCCAGATTGGAGATCTGCGTACCTGAGTACCTGAGAGTACCTTGGAGACACATAGGAGATTCCTCATCGGGACCATTCATAGGTACTTTGAGTATTTATTTCTGTTATCTTCTTTGTTCCCACTTATCATCTCCGTTATGATCTCTGACCCTCTTCTGCAGGTATTCTTGTACTTATCACATGCTGGACCCCAGGTATTTATGGAGGTTATTATTGTACTGAGGCTTAACGTACGCGTGAGCGTGTTTACACCTCGCGTATGTACGTCGCCATAACGTCCCCGTACCTACGAGATCGGGGCGTTACATCTTGATTTGAGGAAGGCTGCAGTAGCCTAACTGTTAGCATCAATTGATGCTTTAGCTTTAGCCTCACAGCTAAGAGCTTATGTAGCACTGTTTAATAATGATGATGATGTGATCGAGGCTGCAGTAGCATTGCTACTAGCACCCAGTTGTGCTTTAGCTTTAGCCTCGCGGCTAAAAGCTTTGGTGAGTGAGGCTGTAGTAGCCTCGTTGCTATCACCAATTGGTGTTTTGGCTTTAGGCTTATGGGACAATCGAGACTTAGCTCTGTGAAGAGCTGAAATAGCCTCGCAGCTAGAGACTAAATTAGTTTCACTTGAAATTGAAAGAGAATTATCTCTAACCTCGCATGAGGTGGACTTAGGCTCGCGCAGAGCCTTAGTCTCGTTGGAGATTGAAATAGGTTTGTATGGAACCTTAGCTTCAACAGAAGCTTATTTAGCCTCGTATAAGGCTGAAATAGGCTCGCGCAGAGCCTTACAAGTCTCAACAGAGACTGGCTTTCAAGCTTTGACCAAAGTAGCTCGGGTCAAGGAAATCTTTCTGTGCTTGCGCACGTTTAGGGACTTGCACTACCCAAGAGAGAAGTTGTTCAAACTTCTCTTGATCAAAGTAAATGATCAAAGTCTCAGCAATAAACCGGAGGGTCTGATTGTCGCATTGCGATGCTCCATTCTCAGTAGTAGAGAATGTTGTCCCAGCGGAATCGCCATCTTATCTTTCATTGATTATCGAAGGGAAAAACTTACAAAATTGTGTAGAAAATTACAAGTAAAATAAAAAAAAATTACAAGTATTTTCTACTGAGATTCTGGGAAAGTATGCAGGCAGAAATCTGGTCAGCGCGTGACTACTTGTCCCTTTGACGATGTGAGCGATCGAACTTTGGAATATTTTGCTAGGGATTTCTTTCTCGTCTGCTTCTGAAAATTTCTTGAGAGTGAAAGATTAGGGTATTAGAACCCTGTATTTATCCTTGTGGGATTAGAGAATTGAATCTCTAAAAGCTTGAAAGTTAGAGAATGAGTCTCTTTTTAGAGTCCCAGTTTTGAATGATCAGGCCCTAGCTCATTTTTAGAAGGAGCTATTTATAAGCTTTGCAGGGGTTTAACTACCTTAAAAATAAGCAAAAGCTGAAACAACCTTGGTAGTTAGGCACGTGAGGCTATGACAGGCTCTGCGCGAGCCTAAAGTGCTTATGCGAAGCTAGATGCAGGCTCTGCGTGAGCCTAGCAAGCTCATGCGAAGCTAGATAGGCTATGGGCGAGCTTATGATAGTCATTTTGGCTAATTAAGAAGCAATATTCCTCTTGATTTGCTCCCTTTAATGGGGAGATAATGGGGTGTAACTGCTCATTTAAAGTGAGAGTTAATCTCACTAATGTAGTGGGTGGTTACCCCAATAATCCCGTGTAGGAATTTGAACTGGTCAATTATGACCAACAGCTCCAAGCAGAGCTAGCCTTACCGCAAGACTAAAATTTAAAGTTTCAAACAAAGCTACTTTAAGCCCCCATGCGGAGCTAATACAAAGCTCTATGCGGAGCTAGATAAAGCTTCAGGCGAAGCTATAGAAAGCATCAAGCGAACCTAAAAGTTAACTCTTTGTGGAGTTATGAAGAGCTTCAGGCGAAGTTAAAAGTTAATTCTTGATAGAATTATGCCAAATTTTCTGGCGAAGGTAGGCAAAGCTAGCCTCTTAGGCGAAGCTAGCCCTTTGGGCTCAGGGCTCAGGCGAGGCTAAGTGTTGAACACACTTAGCCTTATAGACAAACACTTGGCCTATTGTCTTCTTCACTGGATTAGTAAGGTCCAAATTACTGCGTTGTCCATCAAGGATGGGCATGAACTGGTCGTCAGCTTATCTGCGACTTGTCTTTTGAAAGTGTCGACAAGTTAGACATCGTTCAGACTGATTAAAGAGTTGTCTCGGAGTTTGTCTTTTAGGAGTGTCAAGAGATTAAACGTGTAGACTTAAACATCACAAGATCATTAGTACCATAGATATATGAGTTATCATCATCAGAACTAGAGTGATGAGCCTTTGGGCCAATACACGCCAGTATTCATGTTAGGTATATATGCTCATTCTTTTCCTATGAGAATGGGATCGCTTCTTTAATTCTGAGAGCGCGCGCGCACACACACACACTCACACTACAGTCCTTCCCCACATCAGACTAGTAATTATCCTCTGCACGGTAATTCCTTTTATCTCATCGGTTGTTATCCTCTGCATGAACCTTCCTTGCCAACACCAGACCAACAATTATCCTCTACACGGTATTTCCTTCCACCTTACTAGGAGTTATCCTCTGCAATCCTCTGCACGACCATTCCTTCCACCACACAAGCAGCTTTCTTCCGCACTGTCTTTTATTTCTATTCCCCCTACTCATTCTCACGCCCGAGAGTTTTAGGTTAGCACCATACTAATGCTCATAATCTGAAAAATATTTTTTCCTGTGTATGTTCTGACAGGTACCATCTGGAGAGTGCTCAAATTACTTGTGGTGAGTTCAATCCACAATAAGCTGGTTTTATCCACCACACATACGCATTATGCTTTGTCATTGTCTCACTTGCTTTGCGTAACACACACACACACACACATGCATATACATGAACAAGCATGCATGAGTAAATGCCTTTTTCTTTTAACATGGATGACAAATCACACTTTTAAATGGATTCTAAGTTTGCCGGATTCAGCACTTTTGCTCTATTAACAATCATCTAAATGTATTTGAGTGCAACTAAATGGATAACTGTCAATTATTTATAATTATTTGTTCAAATTTCAACCCGCTGTATTGGCTCAAGAATCAGCTTAACTCGTTAATTTATACTAAAAGGCCGAAAATAACAAATGAGTGAGAAGGTAACAAAGAGGTCAAAAGTAACCACAAATTCTCCTTAAGAGTTACCAAACTTCCCCAGACTCAATGGATGCTGATTCCACCCAAAATATGAAATTCTCCCTCTTCTATATTCTATATGTTGGGTATTCTTCTTAACAAGAATCAATCTGACAACTAATCAAGATCACTGAGATATCAACAATCTAATTGGCCAGGTCGGCAAATATCAGGTGGGAGGTTTTCCGTTCAAAAGAACGTTCCTTAATTTAAGAACCACCTTTCAATTTCCTTCCTTAGTTTAGGCACCAATTAGACTGAATCCAAGTCAGTCTCAATATACTGTAAAGTATATCCCCTGTATAAAGGACTTAATCCACTTATACAGTAACACTTAGACTGAATCTAAGTCAATCTCGATATACTATAAAGTATATCCCCTGTATAAAGGACTTAGTCCACTTATACAGTATTTGAAGTGAGGTACGTTTACAGCGAATCTCCTTAAGACAATTACGTCCCCCGCACCGGTGCTAACGGGATAATGGACGCTGGTCTCCCAAGATACAACACTTCTTCACGGTATTTGGATAGCACTACCAAATCACCGTACGGTCGAACCGTAGTCAACCAGTACCTACACAGGATTAGCAAAACAGCGGTATAACGATAAATTTCAAATGAATATTTGTCTTACTCTTTTGGAGGAACACCCACTGTTGAGGACGTAGGAAGGTTGAAGAATTTTGGCAGAATCTCCTTTAGGAAGTCGCTTCGGATTCCCACTTCACTTGGAAGTCGCGGATTCCCACTTCGTTAGAAGTCGCTCTGGAAGTCGTGGATTTCCCACTTCGCTGGAGCCCAGTTCAGAATCGAATTCAGAACTTTAGAGAGAGAGAGATCCTTCAGAAAGAGAGAAAGAGATCTCAGATTTGGTGTGTCTGAGAATGAACCCCCGGAGCGCTATTTATAGCGCTCCGGAGGGGTATTCTCGTCCGCCAAATTCCAGCAGTTGCGACGGTTCGGACAGAACCGTCGCAACCGATCAACCGCCCAACCGCACTGTCGGTTTTCCGACAGCGGTTGGCGAACGGTCGGATCTGTTCGCGCGGACACCCGTTTGCGGGAGAGTCGAATCTTTCCGCGGGCGGGTTGGAGTGGTTCGGCCCATACCTACGGACCCTGATTCAAAAAGAACCAGGCCAGGTAGGGAACCCGAACCCGAACCCGAACCCAGACCCAGACCCGGGCCCGGCACCGGCGCCGGCCGGCCGCCGCCAGCGGCGGCGCGCGCACGTACGTATGTACGTGCATAGTTCCCTCCTTTTCGCGCGCGCGAAAACTCCAAGTACCCAAAGGGCACGCCCTTTGTTCTCAATTTTCTCTATTTATACCCCATGAGCTTCCATCACATGGCCAATGTGGGACTAAATGCATGTAGCTAACTTTAGTCCCTTTTGGCTTTGAATTAGGCAATCTTTGGACTTGAATATCTCATTCATTCGAAGTCGGAATTGAACATGTGAATATACCACGTTCATCACAAATGGAAGGAGAACACACTCCAACCATCATCCGGTTGATTCGATCAACGGATCTTGCCATAATTCAACTCGAAGATTCACCTTTATATTCTTCAATTCCAACAATCCCCCACAATGAATGGAGATTCAAGGAAATGACACACAAAGAGACTGACTCTATTGTGTAAGGTACTTTAGAAAAGAAACTGCATAAGGATAGGTGAACTAGGTCTTGAACCTTCCATAGTGAAAGCTTTATCGGACTTACTGGCTAATCAGTGAACTAGGTCTTGAACTGTTAGCCGTTAGTGTAAGCCAAGTCAACAAGCTTCACACAGTGACTTTCCAAATCAACTTTGGTTCTCTGTTGTGTCCGTTTTGGCCCTGGACATTCTTGGTTTCAGAGAGTATCTTTAGGGAATAACAGCCTCCATAGAGATTCCCAAAGAGCCGACCCAACTCTATACTCACATAGGTGATGGACCTATGAAGAGTAGTCTACTCTACTCCACTTGTATAGTAACAAGATATAGGCATCATTAAAAGCGTTAAGCTTATCCTTAATCCACTTGTAGAAAAGCACTTATGTGCACCTTAGGAATGGATTGGAGTCAAGCTCCCAAGTGCTTACTTGCTGAGTCAATCATAACTAGTTTTTCCTCTTGAACTTAGTCCGTGGGATCTCCAGTCGCTAAGTGAGGTTTCCATTAAGCTGACTCGGTAAGGTTAGGCTTTTAGACCCATTCCCCTCGATGCGCAGTTTATACGCTCTCCACTTAAACCTTTAGTAAGCGGATCCGCTAAATTATCCTTTGACGATACAAAGTCAATAGAGATAATTCCATTTGAGAGCAACTGCTTCACGGTATTATGTCTACGACGAATATGTCTAGACTTACCGTTGTATATCACATTTTGTGCCCTAGATATAGCTGCTTGATTGTCGCAGTGTATACATATAGCGGGCACTGGCTTTTGTCATAACGGTATATCTTCTAAGAATTGTCGAAGCCATTCTGCTTCTTCTCCAGCCTTATCTAAGGCTATGAATTCCGATTCCATAGTGGAACGGGCAATACATGTTTGCTTAGAAGATTTTCAAGATACCGCTGCTCCTGCTAGAGTAAATACGTATCCGCTAGTTGATTTTGATTCCTCAGAATCTGCAATCCAATTAGCATCACTGTATCCTTCCAGTACAGGAGGATACTTTCCATATCTCAAGGCATATTCCTTGGTATGTGATACGTAACCTAATACTCGTAGTAGAGCGGTCCAGTGTAGATCACTAGGATTGCTAGTGTATCTACTTAACTTGCTTACAGCGTAAGCAATATCGGGTCTAGTGCAATTCATTAAATACATTAGACTTTCGATAATCTGAGAATACTCCAACTGGCGTATTCCAGTTCCTGTATTCTTATGAAGGTGGACGTGTGGGAGAAAAGGATTTGTATTCTCTTTTATCCCATGATCCTTGAATCTTTCTATCATCTTTTCCACGTAGTGAGATTGAGATAGACTGATTCCATCTGGTGTTCTAGTAATTTTAATTCCTAAAATTACATCAGCAACCCCCAGATCCTTCATATCAAAACTGTTGGATAACATTCTTTTAGTGGACTTAATAATTTCAATATTAGTCCCAAGTATCAACATGTCGTCTACATAAAGACAAACAATGATACATGCATCTCCAACTGTTTTCGTGTAAACACACTTATCGCATTCATTGATAGTGAATCCATCTTTGATCATGACACTATCAAATTTCTCATGTCATTGTTTTGGAGCTTGCTTTAAACCGTATAAGGATTTTACCAATTTACACACCTTGTGTTCTTGGCCTTGACTTTAAATCCTTCTGGTTGCTCCATATATATTTCTTCATTTAATTCACCATTTAAGAATGCAGTCTTGACATCCATTTGATAGATATCTAAGTTGTGCAATACTGCAATCGCAATCAACATCCGAATGGACGTTATTCTTGTTACTGGTGAATAAGTATCGAAGTAGTCAAGTCCTTCTTTTTGTCGATAACCCTTGGCTACTAATCTAGCCTTGTACTTATCGATAGATCCATCGGGTTTTAATTTTCGTTTGAAAATCCACTTACACCCAATTGGTTTACTTCCAGGAGGCAAGTTTACCAATTCCCAAGTATGATTACTTAGTATGGATTCTATTTCGCTATTTATAGCTTCTTTCCACATTTGTGCTTCTGGGTTTGACATAGCCTCTTTAAATGTTTGAGGCTCGCTCTCAATAGCGTATGCTATGAAATCTGGACCAAAAGATTTTGAGATTTTAGATCTCTGACTTCTTCTTGGTTCAATTTCCGCATTTACAATTGGTTCCTCGGGGCTTTCGTCCCTGAACGCCATCTCGTGTGTTCTTTTCCCAGAAGTCTTATCTGCTTCCCGTTTATACGGAAAGATATCTTCAAAGAACACAGCATCTCGAGATTCGATAATCATGTTTACATGAATATCAGGTATTTCTGACTTATGAACCAGAAATTTGTAGGCACTGCTATTTAAGGCATAGCCTATGAATATGCAGTCCATAGTTTTTGCTCCCAACTTAGTCTTTTTGGGTAATGGTGCCAGCACCTTTGCAAGGCACCCCCACATTTTGAGGTAATGGTAGGAAGGTGTCCTTCCATGCCATAACTCGAATGGTATTAGACCAAGTTTCTTGTGGGGTACTCTATTAAGAATATGATTTGCAGTTAATAGAGCTTCCCCCCACAAGTTCTGCGGAGCTCCAGAACTTACGAGCATGGAATTAATCATCTCCTTCAATGTTCTGTTCTTCCGTTCAGCAATTCCATTTTACTGAGGAGTGTATGGTGCTGTAGTTTGATGTATTATACCGAAACTAGCACATAACTCACTAAATCATTTGATTCATATTCTCCGCCTCTATCGGATTTTAGAATCTTGATTTTCTTGTTGAGTTAATTCTCAACTTCGGCTTTATATGTTGTAAACATATTTATTGCCTCATCCTTACTGTTCAAAAGATACACATAACAGTATCTTGTACAGTCATCGATAAAAGTAATGAAATACTTTTTATCGCCTCTAGTTGGCATAAACTTCAAGTCACATAGATCGCTATGAATTAACCCTAAAGGTTCTGTATTTCGATCTATTGAGTGAAATGAATTTTTAGCCAACTTGGCCTCAACACAAACCTCACACTTGCGAATTTCTTCCAAGTTGAGTTTAGGAATATATCCCAGATTAGACAAGTTTTTCAAAGACTTGTAATTTACATGCCCTAATCTAACATGCCACAAAATAGGAGACTCAAGCAAATAAACAGAAGATTTTCCTTTTATTAGCTTTGGGTACAAATACACGGACTTTTTATCAACCACTGCAACATTGGCTTTAAAAAGTCCATCAACAAGATAACCCTTTCCCACATACATCCCTCCCTTAGTAAGTACAAATTTGTCGGATTCAAAGACTATTCTAAATCCTTTCTTACTAAGTATAGATCCAGAGATTAGATTCTTGCGGATGTCTGGAACATGAAGGATATCGTTAAGAGTAAGCTCTTTGCCCGATGTCCACTTCAGGATGACCTTGCCCTTTCCTTCAACCTTTGAGGAAGCTGAATTACCCATGAATAATTGCTCATCTTGCTCTAGCCTTTGATATTCTGAGAATAACAATTTCTCCGAGCAGATGTGCCTAGTAGCTCCCGTGTCTACCCACCAATCTTTGTTATTGGTTGTCAGATTTACTTCTGACACCACGGCTGAAAGACTTGGTGATTCATGGTTGGTCATGTTGGCCTGTGGGTGATTTTTCTTGTTCTTCTTTAGACGGCTGCGGCATTCATTTGCTTTGTGACCTTCTTTGTTGCAGATGTAACAGGTCCCTTTGAAGCGCATGGTTCTGCCGTCTTGTGCCTTGCCTTTGTACCCCTGGGAAAGCTTCTTCCTCTTCAAGCTTTTGGAAGTAGACGCTTTCCCCTTTGAGTCCTCGATCACATTTGCTTTTGCTTCGTAGGAGTTCTTGCTGCTCCTTTTCTCGGACTTGCGGTTGTCCTCCTCTATACGAAGCCTCACAATGAGATCCTCCAACTTTAGCTCCTTTCGCTTATGCTTCAGGTACTTCTTGAAGTCTCTCCACGCAGGGGGGAGCTTCTCCACGATGGTTGCAACCTGAAAAGTTTCAGGAAGAATCATACCTTCGGCCTCTATCTCGTGCAAGATAAGTTGGAACTCTTACACCTGACTGATGACAGTCTTGCTATCCACCATTTTGTACTCCAGAAATCGTCCAACGACGAACTTCTTGGTACCAGCATCTTCAGTCTTGTATTTCTTGTCAAGACTGGCCCATAATTTCTTTGCCGTAGTGATTGGACTGTAGACGTTATAAAGAGAGTCATCCAGTCCATTAAGAACATAATTTCGGCAAAGGAAATCACCTTGTGTCCAAGCATCGACTGCAAGGACTGAGTCCCGATCAGTTCCGGGTTCTGGTGGATCCTCCTGCAGGAATTTGGCCAGATGTAGAGTGGTCAAGTAGAAGAGCATCTTCTGTTGCCACCTCTTGAACTCTGTGCCATCAAACTTTCCTGGCTTCTCCGGCTTCGGGTTAGGAAGTGGAGTAGGCATCAAACCTTGGAGCGGTATGTTTGTTGCCGTGCTGGAGGTATCTTGATTTGTCTCAGACATTTTTTCTGCAAGTTCAAGCAGAACAGAAGTGAGAAACAATAATTGTCTTAAGTTTGTTGGGTATTCTGCTTAACAAGAATCAATCTGACAACTAATCAAGATCACTGAGATATCAACAATCTAATTGGCCAGGTCGGCAAATATCAGGTGGGAGGTTTTCCGTTCAAAAGAACGTTCCTTAATTTAAGAACCACCTTTCAATTTCCTTCCTTAGTTTAAGCACCAATTAGACTGAATCCAAGTCAGTCTCGATATACTGTAAAGTATATCCCCTGTATAAAGGACTTAATCCACTTATACAGTAACACTTAGACTGAATCTAAGTCAATCTCGATATACTGTAAAGTATATCCCCTGTATAAAGGACTTAGTCCACTTATACAGTATTTGAAGTGAGGTACGCTTACAGCGAATCTCCTTAAGACAATTACGTCCCCCGCTCCGGTGCTAACGGGATAATGGACGCTGGTCTCCCAAGATACAACACTTCTTCACGGTATTTGGATAGCACTACCAAATCACCGTACGGTCGAACCGTAGTCAACCAGTACCTACACAGGATTAGCAAAACAGCGGTATAACGACAAATTTCAAATGAATATTTGTCTTACTCTTTTGGAGGAACACCCACTGTTGAGGACGTAGGAAGGTTGAAGAATTTTGGCAGAATCTCCTTTAGGAAGTCGCTTCGGATTCCCACTTCACTTGGAAGTCGCGGATTCCCACTTCGTTAGAAGTCGCTCTGGAAGTCGTAGATTTCCCACTTCGCTGGAGCCCAGTTCAGAATCGAATTCAGAACTTTAGAGAGAGAGAGAGATCCTTCAGAAAGAGAGAAAGAGATCTCAGATTTGGTGTGTCTGAGAATGAACCCCTGGAGCGCTATTTATAGCGCTCCGGAGGGGTATTCTCGTCCGCCAAATTCCAGCAGTTGCGACGGTTCGGACAGAACCGTCGCAACCGATCAACCGCCCAACCGCACTGTCGGTTTTCCGACAGCGGTTGGCGAACGGTCGGATCTGTTCGCGCGGACACCCGTTTGCGGGCGAGTCGAATCTTTCCGCGGGCGGGTTGGAGTGGTTCGGCCCATACCTACGGACCCTGATTCAAAAAGAACCAGGCCAGGTAGGGAACCCGAACCCGGACCCGGACTCGAACCCGGCTCCGGCCGCCGCCAGCGGCGGCGCGCGTGCGCGCACGTACGTATGTACGTGCATAGTTCCCTCCTTTTCGCGCGCGAAAACTCCAAGTACCCAAAGGGCACGCCCTTTGTTCTCAATTTTCTCTATTTATACCCCATGAGCTTCCATCACATGGCCAATGTGGGACTAAATGCATGTAGCTAACTTTAGTCCCTTTTGGCTTTGAATTAGGCAATCTTTGGACTTGAATATCTCATTCATTCGAAGTCGGAATTGAACATGTGAATATACCACGTTCATCACAAATGGAAGGAGAACACACTCCAACCATCATCCGGTTGATTCGATCAACGGATCTTGCCATAATTCAACTCGAAGATTCACCTTTATATTCTTCATTCCAACACTATATATTTCAACTCATAACTCTTGATAATTCTATCTCTAACCAAACAACTAATACAACAGTAAATTAATCTTAACTTTTTTACTGCTCATCTCTCAACAACCATAACCTCCCCTGATCCTCATTGCCAAAGCTCAAATCTGAATGTTAACTCTCAACTGTTAAATGTAATTGTTTCCAACCTCAAATCTCAATGTTAACTCTCTTTTCTGTTAGTGAAATCTTTGTGGTTCACGCATGTCCTCTCTAAAAGTAGGGCTTAAGGGTAAGAGTTTAAATAACTTTTAAAGGTAATGATCATATGCTAATTTTTGTTCATTTTTGAGTGTTCGACAAGAGTTAGTGTGACTCAAAATTAGCTGTGTGAGGTTCCTCAGTAAAATCATGACTGATCAGCATTTACGGAATTAATAATCATCTACTAATATCAGTCATCCATTTAAATTTCATTAATTTAAAATCTTTGAATCGCTTGACTTCCTATATTTTATAGCTCATTAATTTAAAACTGAAAACATAAACTTTTAACCTCTTAAAGTCTTGCATGTTTCAAAATTCATAGCATAAATTATGAAATCTTTTTCTCCCTTTAACTTGAAAAAGGAAAAGATTTCGCGATGCTTATGCTTGTGCATTGCACGTGCCATGAAACTAAGTATATATTGCGAAACTACAATACTACTGAAAATGGATCCCGCAAAGAAAGAGGAGGGCTTATGCATACCACAATGCTGAGTGAGAAATGACTTGTGGGCGAAGCAGGAAGCTGAAGGGAGGCACATACTGATTCGGTTCATGTGTGTGAGCCACACACACATATAATAAGATGATCAATTTGGTGTTGACACGTGAATTGGAACTCTTATAATCTCTTATAATATGTGTGTGGGCCTCACACACATTATAAAAGGATCAGTACACGTGTCAACGCCGGATTGACCCCTTATTGTATGTGTGTGTGGCTCACACACATGAACTGAACTCGGCACATACTTCGCGCTAAGAGCAATGGAGGCGTAGCATGTAACTATTATTTTCGAGACTATCTCAAGAATGAGTTTCTATGAAAAGTGTCCAGTTATCATCGTCTTTCATGGAAATATTAGTTTATGTAGCAAATTTTGTTAAAGCGACCCGTCACTGTACAAAGGGTGTGCTTGGATTCATGGAAGTGAGAGGGAATTGGGAAGTGAGAAAACTCATTTCTCATTTCTCTTATGTTTTAAATTGGAAATGAGAAATGAGAAATGGAGAAATTCTTTTTTCTTTTTTCTTTTCCCTTTTACACATCTCTTTGAGTTAGGACAGGATCTCAGATATCTTCTGGCTTCTTGATTCAATTCTCCCATCTATTCGGTATCACCTTCTCAGTCATTAAGAAGCTCCGCAGCCCGAGTTAGACTTCGAGGAGCAACCTTTTCTGAATCAGATAAGGGAATGAAAGAAGCCAGCTCAGATTCATAATCTCAGTTGTCTATCGGCCGCTTTCCAGCAATTCCATAAGGGCAGGCGACTACCATTTTCTCACTTCTAGGTGTTATAAGTAATTTTTTGGTCATGTAAATAACAATTGTGATAAGTTATAACTTAATTCATTAAATTTTGATGTCATATAAATCTCACTTGCAGTCCAATTACAGTTCAAAACGTTATTTGAAAATTAATATTTAATTTAATATTCTTTTATGTTCAATTTTGCGGTCAATTTTTCTACTTTCACTTCCGCATTACTAACCAAACACCAGAAAACACAATATAATTTTTCACTTACACTTTCACATTACAACCAAATACTGAAACTAGAAATTAGAAAAAATCTCAATTTTTCACTGCACTTCACATTTCTCATCCTCACTTCTCACTTACACTTTTTCCTTCCACTTTCATCTAACCAAACAGGCCGAAAGTTTGACATTAATTAGATTTTTACCTCTTGTGGACCATTTTCTTTGTTTCACAATCTAGACTGGCGCCTCCTAAAATAAGTGGGAGTCCAGAGAATAATGGGGACTAAGAAAGTACAATTTAAAGTGACGAAGAAGTGATATCGTCAGAAGAGACTGAAACATAGGGGGACAAAAAAAAAAAAAAGCAAAAAAATGTTATTTTGCTTATATGAGGGCTCTCCTCTAATGCCGACGCGGTTGAGATCGCTATCGTTCTTTCCTTTCTGGTCGCGGTCCCAGAAAAAAATAAAATAAAATAAAAATTGTGCTTTTCCCATCTTTGGAAGTCAGTTACCGAAATCGCCTGATTCCTGTTTCCGACTCATTTCCAAATACCGCCGCGCCACGTGTCATGCTCACCAATGTAAAACTCGCCGAACCCGATAAATGACCAAAATACCCTGAAGAAGTTGGAACCCAGAAACTGCATGGTGCGCCGCGCCCAACCCAAGCAGTTCACACAAAAAAAAACACCCTGATTCAGAATACCAAATCTTCAACAAATCATAAACCCTAATTTTTTTCCCTTGAAAACCCTAAAAATGACGACGACCCCAACAAGAAGCAAACAGCGAAGCGATCATCATCACGAAACAAGCTTCGTACTGCAATGGCGGCCTCACCTCCTCTCTCTGATGGCGTTCTTCCTCTTCCTCCTCCTCCTCGCTCTCTTCTATCTCAACGCCCACTCTCAACTCCCCTCCCTCTTCAACCCCAAGCCCATGTCGGGCCTCAGCTCGGCCCGTTTCAACAAAGGGTTTGGCGATTGGGGCCGGAGGAAGGCCGTGCTCGATCGGTCCAGGATCGCGGTCTGCCTCGTCGGCGGGGCCCGCAGGTTCGAGCTAACCGCCCATCGATCGTCAAGAATTTGCTGAGAGAGTACCCGAGCGCGGATCTTTTCTTGAACAGTTGGATCGATGAAACTCGTACAAGTTCTTGGTTCTTGCGACCGCGCCTCGGATCGCTGCGGTTCGGATATCGGAGGCAAAGAGGGTTGAGGAGACGGCGGCGCAGGCACGGGTTCTGACTTCAAGCAACTCGCCCAATGGCATTCAGGTAAATTCTTGATTTTTTTTAATTAATATTTGTTGCATGCATGTCTACTTAATTAGATCTTTTTTAAATTAATATTTGTTGCATGGATTGGGATAATTCTGAAAATCACCTAGAGGGGGATGAATAGGTGATGGCTAATTTAATGGTCACTAAATGCGAAATTAAAAACTTATTGCACTAAACACCACGTATAACACAAGAGTGTAGCCGAATTCTGAATTTCCCGTGAAGGACTCTGAACTAACTCCTCAAGATTCCTCTAAATAAGAGTTGAGGTGTCGCGTTGGCTCTCTTGGTTGAATACAAGTGTTAGTAAACAATCCCCAACATATAACAGCTCACAATATATATCAAGTATATAAGATGAAAGCAATAAAAGCATGCAAGATATAAACAAGAACAAGAGTAAGAGATAGAGAGTGAGCATCGCAAACACGGGAGATTTGTTTCGAGGTTCGAGCACACTTGCTCTACGTCCCTGCCTTCACACTTGAAGGATTTCCATTATAAACCGATCCCACCGGATTACTCGGTGCCGCAACACCTACAAGGAGTTCCCACTAGAACTCTTGGACTCTCTAGTCCCGTACATACCGCAAGCCCACAAGCTCGCCGAGGCCGCACCTCAAACACCGAGTTCACACACGAACTCGAAGCACTGCGAACACAACCGTCCGCCTCCTCAAAGTACAAGAAAGAACTCTTGGTGATCTAAACACTTTGATCACCAACAAATGCTCTCACAATAACACTCCTATAGGATGAATATATCAATGGATAGCTCAAGTGTTTGTGAGAAAAACAAGGATGGAATTTGTAGAAGAAAACTCAAGAAAATCACTTTTAAACACTCTTGATAAACTCCCCTTTTGATTGGAAATATTTGGCTCTAAAACTTGTGGATATAACCACTGAAATGAGTGGGAAAACTAGCCCAAAACTCTTCTTGAAATCTTGTAGAAAACAGCCCCCAAATGCCCCAAAATGTAGAGGTAGAAAGACTAGCCGTTGGAGCCAGGATGGCATGTCGGTCGACCGCCCGGTCGACCGGCTAACGGTTAGAAATCTGACCGTTGTGCCAGCGGTCGACCGACTGATCGACCGTGGCCTGGATACAGAGAGCAGACTCTCTGTCCGGTCGACCGGCCCGGTCGACCGGGGCTTTCCAGAGAGCAGAGCTCTCTGGCGGTCGACCGGGTCGGTCGACCGGCCCTCCAGCCAGAACTGGCATGCACGTCTGTGCACGTCGGTCGACCGACTTCAAGCCCGGTCGACCGGTCCGGTCGACCGGCAGAAGCCAGTACAGAAAATTCTGGGATAAAAAGTTTGATCATTTTGGCTAAAATAAAATCCCATAAAATTACTAAAAATATACAAAAATAGTTTTATCATTATACTTTGATACTCAAACATATTTGCACAAAATCTAGACATGTTACAAACAATTTGAACTATTTTTGTAACTTGAAAATTTTGGCTAAAAACAAAAACTGTATTTTTCCAAAATTGATTTTTCCAAAGCTTCTCCAAATACAAAAACAAGATATTTAAACAACTTTTAAAGCATAAAGTGTATGGATATGATCCACTACACATACATGGTGAAATATCTATGTTTTTGACATTTAAGCTCTAAATTTAGTATTGGTTAAAACATGTAAACTTTGAATTCCAAAAACCAAACCGGTATTTTTCTAAAAGAAAACTCTTTTGTATTTTTTCAAAATATAAATTCTTTTATGAAAACTTATCTAAATCAAGAGTGTGTGTATAAGATATACTTGAGCAATCCACCAACTATTCTATCCTTTACATTTTATCTAAAAACAAAATCTTATAAAAACAAACCTAGACACAAGTCTTGATCTTGAAGGTCTTCACTTGAAGTCTTCTCATCTTCTTGACTTAGTCCAAACACGATCCATAAAGTTAGACTCCTCTTGAGTACTTGATGTGGCTTTGATGCACAAGCTCTTGAATCAAACCGTGTTAGCTCTAAAACTTGACTTTAAATTCTTTATTGAAGCTACACACCTACTAAGATCTTGATCACAAATCTAAAACTAAATAAACACAAGATCATTAGTATTATAACTATGTGAGTTGATCATCATCAAAACTAGAGTGATGGGCCTTTGGGCCAACAAGTTCTGCTTCTCTGGCCATGGCTCCAAGACAACCTAAGTTGATTTAGTGAGCTTATTCCCTTCTTTTACATGTGATTTATTTATGTACCAAATTAATTTCTTTTGACTTCAATCTTCATCCTGGTTTTTTTCTTGTTTTGGTCGATGCGTACGAAAAAATGAGAATAGACCATAGATAATTTTTGCTTTTTTATTTTTATTTTTTCAGCATTTCTAGGGTGCACAGATGGGAGGGATTGTTACCGGAGGAGCAAAGCAGTTCAGAGCTCTGGGCTCCGTTGATGATTAAGGCCCAAAATAGGAAAGGGTTGTACTTTTCATTTCTAATATGCTTGACTACTAAAACTAAAGCCTACCTCACTTTTTTTTTTTTTGAACTATACTATTGATGTAGAATGAAACAGAGAAGAGAATTGATGAAGAGAAGAAGAGAGGATTTAGAGATAGAGAAGAATTTAGAGAGAAAAGAGGAGAAGAGAGAGTTTAGAGAGAAATAGAGCAGAACTTAGAGAGAGAAAAAGAGTATAATTAGAGAGGAACTCTGATAATCAGTATATCATAAAAGCAAGTCTTTTTTACAATGAAAACAAAGAGGCATATTTATAGAAAGGCATTTAACACAAACTAAGAAACTAAACAAAAATTGATAGTTAATAAACTCTAAATACCCAAAATTAAATAACGTCTAATTATAAAAAAAACCCTAAAAAATAATAAAAGAAAACTAATAAAAGAAAAAAGACTACTTCTAATTCCAATAAAATACTACTCCTACACAAATCCAATCTTGAGCTTTCATTCTCCAAAGCAAAAACATCTTCAAATAGCTAGCTTGATCATCATTATCCCCATCAATTCTCCACTGGTTGAAAAAACTCGTGCCCGAGTTTGAAGATGTGACAACACGAAAAATCGTGAACGTAACGATTGTACTGCATGTTGGGTATAGCTTCGATGGATAGGCACTATAGCAAACCCCCATTTCATAAATGTGTTAGTCAAAAAGATATGTAAGAGATCATACTTATCTAATGATGTCAACATGAAAGGCTGTATTTATGATGACTTGTTGGATAAAAAAGCGACCAACTCTAACTGCAATGGCATAAAATCAAGCTTTGTTTCTAGCTCGAAAGGCTGAAGTGATGATGATTTGCTAGAGAAAAAAGTGACCAGTTCTGACGGTAGTGACATTGGATCAAGCTCTGCTTTTGGCTCGCATTCGGGCTCCATCAGTGACACTAGATTAAACACTGCTTTAGGTTCAAATTCAGACTCAGTCAGTGACACAAGATCAAGCATTGGTTCAGGCTTTGATCGACACTTTTGTACAAATTTTTGAGTGAGATTATCCAATTTGTACTAAGAGATTCAAGGACGGTAGTAATTTGATTAAGTTTAGTGACTATTTGCTTTTGATGTTCCTCAGATTTGATTTGATGAGCTACTATGATAGCAAAAAGTTCTTTAAGACGTTTAACAGTCATAGTGAAAAGGGAAGATAAAGTAATGTCCAACTTTAAGCAACAATGAGCCTTAAGAGTTGATATCTACTTAGGATGCAGAGCTTTTTCTCACGATTTCAACGGTTTGAAAATGATTCTAATCGGACTCTGGACAGTTGAGAAATAACTAAAAAACCAATCACGACTAGCTAACGAGTGTTTGAATTCTAAAGCAACTTCGGGCATGTTAGATTACAAGAAAGTGGGCAGAAGTAAGGAAATGGGAAAGTATAATTGCTCACTTCTCTATCTATCCAAACATCGAAAAAGGAAAATAAGAAAACCCCTTTACCTTTTCTCTTTTACACAACCATTTCCTCACTTTCAGAGTACTACAGTTAATTTTGTGGTCATGTAAATCTCATTTGTAATAAGTTGTAGCACAAAACAATTAATTTTTTGATCATGTAAATCTCACTTGCATTTTAATTACAGTTAATTTTTTATTTTTCTTAATTAAATTTTATTTTAATATTATTTTGTGGTCAACTTTTTGGTCAACTTTTTTACTTCCACATTACCATCCAAATACCAGAATAGACATCATATTTTTTCAAACCATACTTCCTAACAACATCCAAATACCGAAAAACTTACTAACCAATTCCCAAATTTCAAAGGGAACTATTACCACTTCCTCACTTTCTCACTTCCACCCTTAACCAAGCAGGCCCTTCATATCAAATCTGACTTGAATCAGATCGAGTCGGATTCGGGTTGCTGTCAGGTTCGGATCACTACTGAAGCTGGTCAAGTCAGATCGGAGGAAAGATCCAGGTCGGATAAAATTCCTTTAGCAAGTTTGATTCCCTAAACAGTAGACTTTATGTTTCATGTCATCTCCTTTTTCCTTTTTTCGTGCAAACGATGATAATCAGGTCTCTTTCAAAAAAAACATGTAATGTCTCTCTTCATCACACACCACACATTAAGTTAATTATTAGAATTTAGAAAAGAACTCTTTTTAGTTTATCCTGTTATGGACCGTGAAAACTGAATTAAAGATTATTTGTTCTCAAGTTGTGTTTTTGTTTAGAGTCTAGTAATTTTTTTTTTTTTTTTGTTCTTTATTTTTTTTAGTACAATATCCATTCAAAATTTTGTAACAAAATCTAATATGTAGTTTTCTATAGTAATAATAATCAGAATGGAACTCGTTTCCATGGGTTGCTAAAAAATTTGGATTTGGCGATGCAGGGACTTCTTCAATATTTCAGCCTCGTCGAGGGCTGCGCCGACCTGATCAGATCCCACGAGCACCAAACCAACACCACCTACGACTGGATCCTCCGCACCCGCGTCGACGGCTACTGGTCCGCCCCGCTCACCCCCTCCGCCTTCGACCGCTCCTCCTACGTCGTCCCCCGCGGCTCCCGCTACGGCGGTCTCAACGACCGCTTCGGCCTCGGCACCCCCTCTACCTCCGCCCCCGCTCTCTCCCGCCTCTCCCTCATCCCAAACCTCGACTCCTCAGGTTACCGCGGCCTCAACTCCGAGTCGTCCTTCAAAGCCCAGCTCGACGTCACCAACACAAGCTACAGGGAAGTGAGCATGCCCTTCTGCATCGTCAGCGACAGGAAATACGGGTTCCCGCCCGCGAGAAACGGGGTGCCGGTGGCGGCCATGGGGAGCGGGGGACTGCTGAGCGGGGCAAAGTGCAGGCCGTGCCGGGCGGTGTGCAAGGGGAGTTGCGCGGAGGAGGTTGTGGGGGGCTGGGGAGGACGTGGGGGTGGACGGAGTGGAAGGGGGTGGAGCTGTGCGATGCGAGCGGGGAGTGGGAGGAGGGGTGGGAGAGGGTGTTTGATGAGGCGGCATGGGAGGAGGCGGCGGAGGTGAGGAGGAGGGTGGGGGAGATGAGGGTGGGGAAGTGTGTGGAAGGGTGGGAGGGGTTGAAGGGGAGGGTTAGAAGTAATGGTGGGAGTTGGGAGGCTCCGGACGGTGAAGTTATGTGCAGGTTGGGTCTGAAAAGCTAAAAAATTATTTTGTTTTTGTGATTATAGATTCCAATGACTGTATTGCCTGTTTGGTTGACGGTGGAAGTGATGAAGTAGGGAAGTGAGGAATTGATAATAGTTCCTTTTGAAACTTAGGAATTGGTTAGTAAATTTTCCGGTGTTTGGATGTTGTTAGGAAGTGTGATTTGAAAAATGTTATGTTTTTTCCGGTGTTTGGATGGTAATGTGAAAGTGAAAGTGGAAAAGTTGACCACAAAGTTGACCGCAAAATAATATTAAAATAAAAATTAATTAAGAAAAATAAAAATAGACTGTCATTAGAATGCAAGTGAGATTTACATGATCAAAAAATTAACTGTTTTGTGCTATAACTTATTATAAATGAGATTTACATTTTTGTAGCACTTTGGAAGTGAGGAAATGGTTGTGTAAAAGAGAAAAGAGAGAAGGAAAATGAGTTTTTTTATTTTCCTTTTTTGGTGTTTAGATAGATAGGGAAATAAGCAATTACACTTCCTCATTTCCTTAATTCCGTCCACTTCCTTGCATCCAAACACCCCTGCGTCTATTTGATGAGGGACAAATTTTTTTTTAAGCCCCCCAACCCCCACACAAAAAAAATAAAAAAAAACCCGCGCAACCCATCACAAAATAATAATAATAAATAAATAAATAACTGATCAATATCTGGAGGAGGAGGAGGAGGTCGTCATGGGACAAGCACGGCCAGATCCCTGGGGAACTAGGCAAGGACGGCGAGGGATATATCCACCGGATCGAACTCAAGATGCTCCCTCAGGCAGCAGATTCTGCAATTTGATGATTTAAATGGGATCTTTTACATCTCCACGATAGAATCGTCGAGAAATTGCTGGATCTTGGCAGGCCAGGGGCGTCGCTGGAGGCGGGGCCATAATTCGAAGTTTAATATGCTTTATATGTGCTCATAAACTAAAACATAAAGCTGCTTTTGAGGAAATAGAAAGGCATGCGACGTTCAGAAAGCTCGTATATTTGTCTGTGATTTAATTGATACTAAAATACACTATTATGTTTACATGTGAAAGACAAAAACAAAATCTTTTGACAGAGGCTATAAACAAAACCTTTAAAACATGGATGCTGTTACTGTTTGACTGCCGTCAGGAGTTGTTTGAGATATCTAGAAGCTAAGGATATTAAGAAGAGATAATCTATATTCTGGATTTGTCGTCTAAACAAGCATGCCAATCCAGCCTCCACATCTTTGAATGAAACACTCTCCGTCTCTCTTTCATCATCATCAGCCTTTTCTTCACATGAGACTTTGCGCTTGTTCATGACTTTCGATACTAGAACTACTTGCTTGCCTCCGGTTTCGGCTTCTGTGTTGATAGAAGGCAGAGGAGAGAGATGGCGATCTCTTTTGCTTCTCTCTGTACCCTGGGAACGGTCAGAATCCTCGCTGATAAGAGGCCACAATCTGCACTCATTCTCCATTCGCTTCAATGTTTTTTTGGCTCTTCTTGACGATCGATCTTCTGAGTCTGCTTGTTTCTGCAGATGCAATCCCGCAGTTTGGCTTCAGCTGTGCTTTCTCTTTTCTGGTGAGTCAACTGTAGGTTCTGAAGATGCCCTTGAACTGTGGCCAACTCATCCCTTATTGTGTTGCATAGATCCAGCAGCTCAAGAGACCTGTCCATCTCTTGTAATAGCCATTTGTTCTGGTTGGGATGGTAGTAGGTCTGTTGGATGCTCAGTGGGTGAGGAAGATTTTCAAGACCAGAGATAAAAAAAGGTGATGAGTTTTGGTTTGATCTTTGGCTCCCTCGTATGCCGAAACAACCTCATGGAATCTTAGCCAGCTAAGGACCCCATGTAAACTGAAGGTGAGCTTTCGTTTGCAAATTGCAATGTGAATCATGTGATTCTTGTATGTGTTTGTTCTTGCTGTTAGCCAGGAAAATGTAGCTAACAACAGTATTATTCTTCTATTTGCCCACCATTCTTTAGACCTTTAACAAATAAAATGTAGCAAACAACAGAAAAATAAACACCCCATGTTGAAAAATACTGACATAAAATAATTGAATACTCTTTATGGAGTCAATGTGGGTTCCTCACACTGAGAAACCTGGCTATTTCAGCTACTAATATGATTATCTTTCTGGGTATCCCATTAAGATGGGATCCAGAAACAATTCTGTAACAGTATATTATTTCACAGTTAACCTTCGCCTTGCTTGACTATGTTACTTCAATTGTCAATATTCGATGAACGAGGATTATATGCGTGTCACCCCAACAACCAGTCAATTCACACAGCACCCATTATTTGGCCTGTGGTGCTTCTAATCACATTCAGATAAGTCTTAATGCACAGGCCATTTGATTGATGGAAATCAGGCTTACGGAAATAAAAGCACATATTGCAACAATTGCATATTTTGAGTAAATCTCAGCACCATTGTCTGGTGTGAAATTCTTGTTAACCAAACAAACAGTTTATCAATTAGGCTTATAATGTGCAGTCTTTCTTGCTAATCATATCAATTATCTAGATGAGAGAAATTAAAAGATATTGTTAGCACATGGTCTAGGAATTCAGAATCTATCTAGGTGAGATGAGAGCAAGGTTCTAAATATCGGATATCGGAATCGTATCGGATGGGGGGTTTTTCATATCGGATTTCGGATATCGAGGGAGATATCGGGATACGCACGCATATCGGACGTTCATATTGGACACTATATATAATGAAATATTGATAATTAAGAGTTGGCTTAGAGTCATACATACCATCTACCTAATAAAAATGGTGTAATATGCTTACAGAGACAGTAAAAAATAATTTACATTTGCACGCAGTCGTGCAATAAATAAGTTATTTCATATCGGGTGATATATCGGATGATTTATTGGCCAACATCGGGCAATTTATCAGCCGATATTTCAAATATCGGCCATTTTTTGCTGCAAACTATATGGTGAACGATTTTCCCATATCGTATCGGCAGCAGGCAAAAAAGGAGATATCGGACGATATCTTGGCCGTATCAGCCGATATTTAAAACAGGGGATGAGAGTGGTCAAACAATGTAAAACAATGCAGATACTATGAAAAATTGTTCGAACGTGTTATGAATATCTATTGATTCTTAATGAAATATTGTCAATAGTAGAAGTAACAACATTAAGTTGAATACTTGATCAATGCTCGTGATACCTCCATGACATCAAGGATATGGAGCTTGAACCCTTTTCCAGTTTGAAGCAAACTAGGATAGCTTATGTCTTTAATGTGCTGCTATTAAAAATCTTAGTAGAATGCTAGGTCTAGTATCCACAAATCTTGAAGGTAATTGTGTCATATAAAATAATTAATCGATGTTCATGACACATTAGGTCATAAACGTTGAGCTGGAATCGTTCATTTACATGACAATTAGGATAGAATATACATTTAAATTTGATATTATCCATCTGCAGTTAGTTTGAAAACATGGAAAACAATCTAACTGTAGACATAATTTTAGAAGCTGAATGTTGGAGTTCTTCAAAGATCAAGAATCTGATTTCAGTTGTAAAATTTTCATGTCAGTCAATCCTCCACCCCACTCTAACAAAAAGAAGAAAAGAGTTAAGGGGAGAAAAGAAAGAAGACTGGATGAAATTGCATGACCCTTTTTCATTTCTTCAAGATATTTTAAATGCACACACTTTTTAATATTGAATGCTTTGAGGGTGTATGATATGTATCAAAACATGTTCAATCTCAAGCAGGGTAATAAGAACTTGGGAGCATGGTTTTTAGCTACTGGTCAGTTCTGATTTATATCGGCAATATCATATAAGTTTTGAGGTATCCGATACAATAGTAACCCTTGATGGTTAATACTGATGATATTGATAGATGTTGATATTGAGATTTTAAAGCATGCTTGGGAGACTACTACAGATATTTCAAGGGCATTTTTTTTGAAATCCTTTTTTTGGTTTTAATTTGAAAAACAAACTTTCCTAAAAATAATTCCAAAAATAGACCTCTTTTTATCATGTAAGCGCCTGTAGGCGAGCAGTGTAACTGCCCGTCAATGTGAAAAGTTTTTTATTTTTCAAGGTGTTTTTTAAGTTCTGAATTGGTAACCTAAGGTTTGGTAACCCAAAACTTAAATTTCTGTTCTGGGTTTAACCTTAAAATCTATAATTTTGTTCATGGCCTAAATATGGTGTGAAATCTGTATAGGTTAGAAGCAAAAGATAAAACAACTCAAAGAGACATTTCACCGACAAGAACTCAATTATTAGGAAAATTAGTTAAAACAAATAATATTAGTTGTGATTTTTTTTTGCATGTTTTGCGTAAATTGCTAATTAGATTTATGATTATGCAGGTAAATGAGTTTTATATGCAATAAAGAAGACAAACGATCACAAGGAAGAAGCAGACTCGCTCGCTCACTCTTGATGTAGACAACAGATCAGAATACATAACAGAGTAGATGATGTATATATAGACTTATAATTAATAAGTTAATGTAATGAGAAAAATACCTGAGATAATTATAAATTTGATATTAACTTGCTTGTTGATCGTTGGTTGATCTCTAAACTCACACATATGAGAACAAGTACAGTCGATGAAAATAGGATCGTCGAGGAGTCGAAACGCTTTTGCAGACGATGCCGAAATTACTGAATGTGTGGCGAGAAAGAGAAGGGAGAGAGAGAGAGAGGGATTTATCGACAAAGATTTATTTAAAAGGAATCTTGAAGGGGAAATAGAGAGAGAATAAAGATAGATAAATCAATTAGAGCATCACACTATTAATTGAGTCTGATGAGGGCATCCCACCCTTAACAGAATTTTGATTTGAGAAATCCAATAATCAAACTCAATTTGAGAGAAGAAAATTTTTCATTGATTGTCATTGAAAAATTGAATACATGATTCCTATATATAGGGCCAAATTGCATCTCTAACCAACTTCAATTTAGACTTGAAAACCAACTCGTAAAAGAAAGTAAAAATAAAAGAAATACAAAATAGGCAACTACTAATCCTACTGCAACTCCAATACATAGAGAAGAGAAAATAGAAACTCTACTGCTACTATGATTATAAAACTTCTTCCTGAACAAAATTTGCATGATTCTCTTCAATCTCCTTCGGTATACATTCCCCAAGCTTTTGAATTGGGCTTTATCGGTGGCTTTGACGACTTCATGATGTCTGTATTGTTCTCCCCGGATTGGAAAGAACTCGACTCTATTGAGTTTGAGGAAGAACTCTTATACAGCTCTAATATGTTAGGATCAATCTTTTGCAGCTCATTTCGATCTATACACGAATCATCTGTTGATGGTTTTTCTTTCTATCGAACAAAATACTTACGAGTCCCACCATCTTTGGTGGTGATAATTTCATCATTCACAATTTTATTAATCTGATCTACTTTATTATGTAATATATTTGAAAGTAGTGAAAGGGAAGATTTCTCAGAAATAGGCTCAATGGATGGCTCATCATCTAATGAGTTACTAAGGTTAAAATAAGAACCCTTGTAATCTACTAGATCTTCAATAGTTCTTAACAATTTTCGGTGGAAACCATTCCGGACGAATTCATACCATCACATGATCACCAACATTAATGTTTTAAGTCTTTTTCTTACGTCGGCTCGTAGCTTGTAGTTGGCGTTACTTTGAACAATTTTATCTATAAATTTTTTGTGTAAGTCGTGCAAATGTGATGCAAATGATGTTACCAAACCTGATGCTTTAATATGATCGGATATATGACTAAGATTTATAGGCTGTCTAGGCCTAAACCATAAACAATTTCATGCAGTGATTTACCTGTAGTTCTATTCACAGCTGTATTGTATGTAAACTCTGTAGTGGCTAGTTTAAGATCCCAACTTCCCATATATTCACCAATTAGCGTGCGTAACAAGTTTCCTAGACTTCTACTGACCATTTCGGTTTGACCATCAATCTGAGGATGAAAAGCAGTGGAGAATTTAAGTTTCGTGCCTAACACGTGCAAAAGTATTTTTTAAAAGTAACTCGTGAATTTCACATCTCTATCAGACACAATGGTTTTAGGCAAATCATGCAACTTGACAATACCGTCAAAAATATCTTAGCAACTCTAAAGTATCTACAGTTCGAGAACAAGAAAGAAAATGGGTCATTTTGAAAAACGGTCTACAACAAGTAAAACAGAATCGTGTTTTCTCAAAGTGTTCGACAAACTTAACACGAAATTCATACTCACATCTTGTTAAGGACAGTTCGGGACAGAGAGTGGAGTGTACAAACTAATGTTCTATTTTTGTTGTTTAGCTAATTGACAAATGTAACATCTACCAACATGTTTAGCAATATCGTGTTTCAAATTAGGCCAATGGAACCTATACTCGATAGTTTCTATGGTCTTCTCATTCCAAAGTATCCAGCTAGACCACCGGCATGCATTCCCAAATAAGAAATTCTCTAAGAGTGGCTCTTGGAATGCGAAGCTTATGGCATATAAACAAATATCCATCATGCAGAACCAATCCATCAACTTCTCGTGATCCATTTTTCAATTACGCATATATTTTGTGAAAATCAGGACAAGACTCATAAACAGCTATCAATCTTTCAAAATCACTAACTATAGTTGATATCTTAGTTAAAATGAAGACTCGGCGGTTGAGAGCGCCGGTGGCTTTGTTTTCAACCCTCCTTTGTGACGTAAGGTGAATTTGTAGTCATGTAAGAACTCAATCCAACGATCATGTATAGTATTCAACTTCTCTTAGGAGTATATGTATTTCGAAGTCTCATGGTCAAGAAAGAGAACGAATTTTTGCGGTAGCAAATAATATCACCAATAACGAAGTGCTTGAGTTATCGCATAAAATTCATTATCGTAGGTAGTGTATTTTTGGTTGGCATTATTCAGTTTCTCACTAAAGTCAGCAACTGGATGCGCTTCTTGAGCTAAGACTCTACCTATACCTATGTCGGATGCGTCACAGACTCACACGCTACTTCAAAAATCTTAGAAAAATCAGGGAGACGCTGTTTTCCATTGAGAATGATTCAACAAAGGAAAAACTTACAAAAGAAAAAGTAGAGGAGCGAAATTACAGGTATTTCTTTGCAAAAAAAATTACAGGTAAATCTCCTCTGAGATTTCTGGAAAAATGTGCTGGTAGGAATCTGATCAGCGCGTGATCACTTTATCCCTTTGACGATATGACCGGTCAGATGATCGAACTACCTCCTAATAAGACTCCCTTCTCGCTTGATTCGGGGAATCGGAAAACAGGAGATCAGTAGAGCCCTTTTGCTAGGGATTCTACTATTTTCGAGTCGATTTTCCTCTCTCTGTCCGTCCTTCTCTCCTTTCTTTTCCTCCATGGTAAGGGACTATTTATAGCCAAATTGGGGTGTAACCGTCCCCTTGATTTCAGCGAGGCTGAATCAGCTATTAGCTTCGCGCAAGGCTCGCAAATGACCCTGCTGCGAAACTATTTGTAAGCTTCTGGCAAAGTTAGAGGGCCTATGCGAACGTCCTCCTGCCATTATGGCTGATTTGTCTCCACTTAATGTGGGACGAAGTGGGCTGGTGTAACTGCCCACTTAAAGTGGTGTTAATCTCACTAAATTAGTGGGGTTCACCCATTAATCCCTCGTGAGATTTTGAAACAGTCAATCTGATGACCTGGTCAAAGTTCACTGCAGAGCTGAGTCATGCGAAGCTAGATCATGCGGAGTTGGATCTTGCGGAACTTGCTTAGGCGAAGCTAGATTGTGCGAAGCTAGCTCATACGAAGCTAGATCCTGCGGAGCTAACTTAGGCGAAGCTGGATCCTGCGGAGCTAAGACTTAGCTCATAGTCTCAGGCGAAGTTACCTTCAGAGCCTCGTGCGAAGCTGAGGCTCAGCCCATAGCGGAGCTATGACTCAGCTAGGAATAGAGCTCCTGGCGTGAAGCTCTTAAATCAGCCCTTGGCGGGGCTAAATGGAAAGCTTCACGCGAAGCTGTTAGTTCCGTGTGGAGCTATGAAGCTTATCTTGGGATTATACCAGGCTAAGTATAGCGTCTTACGCCTGCTTCAGTCTCTTCAAAGGCAACTTTGCCTTACTATCTGCTTTACTGGATTAGTAATGTCCATGTTGCTGCCTCATTTCTGGTCATCAGCTTGTCTTCGACTTATCTTTTGTAGATGTCGATAAGTTGACATCGTTCAGACCGGTTGAAGATGAATGTGAAAGTTTTGTCTTTTTCGAGTGTCAACAAGACCCCCTTAAAAGTTTTCGTGAATCTGCAATGGAATGATTCAGATTTTGAAATACTTTAAACTGCTTTGATTGATGGTATGTGAATGTGAACGTCGCCTTGGTGGTTGAGTTCAACTTCGCCTTTAGCCCTACTTTCAGGTTGGAATAGGTTCGCCGAGGAATTGTAAATCCGCTTCCATGTAGCTTCGCTCTTCTGGGTAGCTTCGCCTTTGAGCTTCCTGAAGTAGCTTCGCTTCAAACTGAGTTGGAACGTGAGCGTTAGCCTCGCGCTCGCTGTGATGGAGCGATGTCCCGTTCCCGAGGCTAACCGCTTTTGCGAGTTACGAGAGGAATCGCTCCCTTTTTCAAGGTTGAATAGACTCTCTTGCATTAACGAGGGAGACTATTCCCTTTTTCGAAGTTCAAATAACTTCGTGTGCATTCCCAAGGGAGATTATTCCCTTTCTCAAGGTCAGGCATTTGAATGCTTTAACTTCGCCCACGCTCCCAAGCTTGAAGTGGTGGCGCGTGGTCAGGCCACAAGGCCTATAAATAGGACTCTTATAGTCCTTCTTATGGAAACATGCTCCTCTCTCTTTAGGAGGTTTGTTTATGATCCCTCCCCATTGCTCAAGTAAGGAGACTGAGGTCCCCGAAGTAGTAGGCACTCTCCCTCTGATCATCACCCAATCAAGAACTGGTGAACCTCAGCCATCCAGTGACTTTTAGAGAGTTTATCTCCCTTAATTTTCTTAACTTCACCAGCTATTAGGGATTGAATTCCCTTGGTCTCCGACTTTGAGAGAAGGATTTCAACCCTATTTTCAGGCTTTCCGGCGAAACAAGCATCTTGTCTGATTAAGCAAAAGAGCTTTTCACGCAGAGTTCTTGCCTTGTTCTGCTAAGTCCGTCACATAGGCGAGGCTTAGGACTTGGTCTCTTTTAAGGTTAAGCCAGTCTTACCATATAGGTGGGGTCAAGACTGTGTCCCTCTGGGCCAGTCTAGCCTAGCCATATAGGCGAGGCTAGGACTTGGTCCTCTTTGAGGCATCTCCAGCCTAACTGTCTTGGGCAGGGCTACGACTTGGCTTATGCTAAGCTAGTCTATAATTACTGTGCAAGTGAGGCTATCCTCTGCTTAGCTGAAATCCATCTCTAAGGCAAAACTGGATAGCTTCGCCCAAAGAATTTTGACTTAGCATTCCATCCTTTTTTTAATTTAATACTAACTTATTTTCTGTTTGCATTACAGTGAAGTATGCTCCCCATTCCTTCGTTTTGATGAAAGAGATCAAAAACTTACCCCTTGATTTTCAAGTTAAAGTTTTAATCATAAGCAGGAGGAACATACTGGAAAATCTGATGCGTGTTTCAAAAAGAGGCTGGCAGTCGCTTATCCGAGATGATCCACTTCGGAAAGGGGCTGGTAGTCGCTTATCCGAGATGATCCACTTCGGGAAGGGGGATGTCACCAGTAAGGTCTCAGATCCTTCCTTTGCCAATTTTATTTAAGGAAGATCTAACTTTCTGGTGGCAACCAATCCTTTACCAATTTTGATCAAAGAAGATCCAGCTTCTTCATGGCAAAATCTGCCATAAGCGAAGGATTACGGCCTTGTGCAGGAGGAAGACCTTTCATGTCCAATTGATTCGGCTTATTACCCTGAAAGTAGATAGGACAACTTGTATGCCTTTGGAGCAAAGATTCTGTTGTATGAAAGACAATCTTGATGTAATATCAATGTATCTTCCCTTTTGAATCAATAAAAATATTTATTTTCTACTTATCTACTTTGTTCCCCTCCCTTTCTCTTTGCATTTTGAAAACATCCGGAATGGACTAGCTTAGGCAAGTCTTTTCATCAGGAGGAAAGAAAAGCTCTTAGCGGAGCTAAGCTTTTCGCGAAGCGGAAGACGAATTTTCAGCTAAGTCAAGTACGAGCTTCTAGCGGAGCTAGCATGAAGTTTCTGCGAAGCTAAAGATGAGCTCTTAGCGGAGCTAAGGCTTATTTTTCAGCGAAATTACCTAAGCATTGCGCGAGGTCAACGCTGAACTCACAGCGGAGTTAGCCCTTACAGGCCTGAAGCAAGACTTCTCAGGAAAACGCTTAGGCGCCATTTCAAATTGATTTGAAACGGCCGCCTGCGCTCCTTTTGAGGAGTTGAAAGTAAGACATTTTATGTCTATAAAAGCCCGATGGGCTGAAAAAGAGAGTTAACTTCTCTTTATATTTTTAGAGAATTTTCAGAGAGTGAATCTCTTTCTTCTTCTTCTTCATTCCGATTTTCAGAACTCCATAGTTCTTTCATGGCTCCCAAAAGACGAGCAGATAAAGAGGCAGCGGCTTCTATGACGGAGGCGCCTTCTCCTCCTACGATCATCGAACGTTCCATTGCGGGTAGGGATTTTTTCCTTTTATTCAGAGATTTTCATCTCTTTTTGAAGCCATTTACTGGCTATTTCATGATGAATCTAGAATGATCCATCGTGATCCAGTGATCTCAGGGAGTTCTACTCCCCTTAATTTGACTTCGCCGAATTTTTAGGGGATTTAATTCCCCTTAATTTCTGAAAATTTAGAAACCAAGAGTTTCTTCTCTCAGCTTTTATGCGAAGCTAGCCCTTAGGGCAGTTCACATCCTATCATTGACAGGATGCGAAGCTAGTCTTAACTGGGAAAAGGACTTTAAAGTCCTTAGAATAACTTTAGGCAGCAGTACCTTTATGATAAAGTTAGCCCTTGGGGATTTTCCGCATTCTGTTCAGCGACAGAACGCGAAGCTAACACTTAGAGATCTTCTGCACTCTGCCTTTGTGCAGAATGTAGAGTTAAGCCTCAGGGAGAAGCTAATGCTAGGCTAGCTTCGCTCGGGGAGCGAAGCTATGCCTTAGCATTTTTCTTTTTTCTATAATTTTCTTTTTTTCTTCGGCTAATGAACTAATATAGCTTCTTCTTGTTTTGTAGTGCACTATACTCTGGGTCTTTTGAATAGTCTCTTTGGAACAGCCAGGGGACTGGATGACAATGTTAGCCTGTAATTCCAGGGGCAGGCCTCATTATTCAGCGAGCGGAGCGCTCCTGACAGGGATGCCCTTATCTACGCCGGAGATCAGCGTACTATGAGGAGCATCTTAACTACTGCTCCCCTCGAGGAATATGACCAGAAAATCTATCGGAAACCCGGTTTCATGTTTGGCGATGCAACATCAGATACCGATCATCAGCTGCTGGCCGGAGAAGGGCAGCGGATTTTCAATATGAATGGGGAGAAGTATTATCTCCCATCTAGCAAGCGTCATTTTCCGCTGTCTTTCTTCCAATATATGACGAGGGTTCGGAAGATGAAGTGGCAAGTGACTCAGACTACTGACTCCGTTCATGTGGGGAACTTGATAGCTTCCTCTCCTGGTTATACAAGGGCGGGTCCTCCTCACTGCATATTGGGTTTCCACCCTGGGTACGTTCTCCCAGACATCCCAGTGGGGAAAATTCCCGCCATGGCTCAAACTTTTGGAAACCAATTCTTCAAAGCTCATGGTAATTATCTAGCAACCGATTTCAGGACCTCAGGGTGGATTCATCCCCTCAAGGCCTGGTGGAGGGACTTGACCTTATACGTCTTGGCCCATTTTGAAGATGATCTGAAGAGGCTGGGACTCCACGAGGCTGTCAGGGTAACCTATTACGGCATTCAGATGAGCGTAGCGAACTTCTACGCCATCTTCGAGTTATACCGTCTAGCCACAGGGACTTGCTTTACCCTTGTAGGTGAATTGGGTATGGCTTTACATGAGATGTGAGAAGTCTCTGCTCTGCCCATAGGATATCTTCCTTATGAAGAATACTTCCCATGCGAAGCGGAATTAGCACTTCTGGAGAAGCAGGAGCCTGTCCTGTTTGAGACTTACCGGGAATTGATGTGCCATCTTTACATCTGCTCGAGTATGCATGGGAGCCATAAGGGAGCTTCGTGCAGTTCGAAGAGCTGGGAGAATTATTTGTCCCCAACTTGGAAGATGCTCCTGAAGCGGCTCACTGCGGGGTTGCAGACGAGGATATTTTCCGGAGGATGTAAGAACACTCCCAGGGGGATATGATTTAGGAAGAAGATGATGGTACTTATGAGAAAGGTGACATTCTCAGGAGTTTCCACCATCAAGCCCGTCGACCGATGTCCCGGAAGGCACTTTTGGCTGATTTTTTATCAGTTTAGTTGAAGAGATGTGTGGCGCCATTTCCTTCTAGTGACGTCATTCTTCCGGCTATCCTATTGCCGGCTGTTCGTCTAGTCCACAGTCGCTCCCTTGGACTTCTCCCAGCAATGGTGTGTTGTATTCAACGGAGCCTTCGTGCATTGACGGAGGCTATCTGTAGGCCGCCAATGACGAAAAGGGGAAAGACACTATCTTGTCCCGAGACGGACCAAACCCTAGGATCGGCATGCCATACACTTATTTGATGGCATGATTTGCTCTTCACTGCCCAGCCATTATCCAAGCTGATGAGGAGCCTCTAGAAGGTGTCCGAATGGCGCTTCTCTGTCAGTTTGAGAGATGTTCATGGTTATTGACTTACGTGGCCGCGGTTCGCAAGCTGCTGTGTTGGTATGACGTTTACAGCCTTTTTTGCTGCTTTTCCTACATTCGCGATGTAGGTTATGGTGAAGAATTCAAGGATGTAGGAGATGGGAAGACTTCACTGAGCCGGGGGATCTTTGAATGGCTGGTTAGCATCCGGCCATCTCATCTGGTGTACAAGGACGAGGATACCTGCTACTTGGAGCCTTATGTCCCGAGTCGATTTGCTCATTAGTTCGGATATTGATTGTAAAATCAAAGAGTTAAGAAATTACCGTGTAGCTCGTGGCTAACGGGTCGTGTCCACGAGGAGGAATGCGATGAAAGCTTTTCGGTATTTTGTTTAGTAACAAAGAATTGTGTTCGTTTTTTAATTGAAAAGATAATGGAAAGAAGGAAGATGATTAAAAGAGAAATTGCAACTTTGAAGAAGGCTTTGAAAAAGGTGAATTTTGTATAAAGTTTAAAAGTGATTTGTTATTTTTAATGAAGAACAAAATCTGGGCTTACTATCTCACTACTCAATGACATGTTCTTCAATTGAAAATCTTAATGCCTCAACTTGATCATAGGCAAAACTTAAGATTGATTTTAGAAAGTTTTAAGCAAAACACATGAGATTATTGGAAAGGTTAATTCTTTTCTTTAAGAAATTATCTTTAGTTGAATGTTAAATCATCAAGAAGTTCAAGTTTGAGATAAAAATAAGTTCAAGAGATGTTTTAAAAAGAGATAAAAGTTAAAAATCTAAACCCATCCTCATGTACCTTCAAGAACACTTTCAAGAAGAAAGGCTTAAGTTAGGCATGCTAATGATTCATTGGGTCTTTTTCATGAAAGCCATTCAAAAAGAAGATGGATCAGAGAGAGGAGTAGTAGTGAGCTCAGAAAATCGATTTAGATACTCATGGAAAATAAAGAACAATGTAAGTAATTAAAGTGAGACATACCGTAAAATGAGTAGAAGAAAATGTAGCTCGATTCTTGTATTGATGTCACTTCAATCTTCAAGTTATAAGCACTCAATTCCCCTCTCTCTCATAGGTATTTGTATTGAACTACAAATTGCAAAATCAAAAATATAACTTTTATACTATCTAACAAAGAGCCTAAAATTTAAAGTATAAATAAAAATTCTAATCCTAGTCTTCGCCCTTTTTTCTCTGTTGAAACTGATATTTATAGGAAAAAATCAGAGAGGGGAGATCGTAGAAAGATTGGGGGAGCAAACGCTCCCCCAACAGACGCAACCAAGCTATGTAAACACGGCTAGTGCTGCGTTTCCGCGGCCCTGGTAGGGCCAGTTGGCCACACCCAATTGAGTGGTTCTCCTGGTTTGGTGATTCTCCTGTATTTTCTTCTGGTTTTCTCGTTTCTGCTCCAGGATTTGACGAAATAGCCTTTGATTGTTGGCTTTAACCACTTGATTTGGGAGGATTTTTTTCAACCGATTTTCAACCTTTCTGATATGCCAAGATTTTGCCCTAATTCCTTGATTTCGAATTTATTCTGAATTAAATCAAAATTTGGTGGGCTTTTGGGCTTGTTTCTCTTTCCTTTCTTTTAGCAATTGGGCCTACATTTAACAAAGAAGAAGAAGACTTATTAATAGGATTTATTAGCTAAAAAGTATGATAATGTGACAATATATATGCAAAATATGTGACTGATCACACCCCCATACTTATCTTTTGCTCGCCCTCGAGCAAAACATCAGACTAATTCTAATCAATTATTAGACCACTTTCGCAGGTCACTCGATTGCACTGAGCATGTGCAATAAGCTGTTAAACCTCTAGGTTACCCCTAGAGGACGAGTTTTGTCTCGTGAGGGTTTTCAGTGGATTGCACCCACAAAATCCATAAAAAATGTTAGTATTTTCGAAAAGCATTTTTAAAGGAGAAAATATTTGAGGTATATTTGTAAGGCTTTAAGTAATCTATAAGTTATAAGAATATCAAACTTTTCATTCGAAAACTCAGTCTCTATTCAAAAACTTGTCATCAATCAAAGTTAGGAGTCAAATTGTACTTCTCATCTAGTCTATTAATTTACCCTGAGTCGTATGCACCATCGTGACTGTGAAGTTGACTAAGGGTTCTTTAACATTAACTCCTATACCTTATTTATATTTATTTTTGGTGAAATTTATTCCTCAATTTTATTAGGCTTTTTAATTTGCCCATGTAACGAGCCTTTAGTCGGTGACACCCAAACCGGACAGTTTTAGGGCACCAGGTGAGAAAACAACCCTAAGGACTTAAACACTTGATGGGGAGATTCTGTCTCCTCGTTTTAAAATTACCGCAAGCGCACAGTCGTTCGATGTAGCACTTAAGGGTCGGTCCACAGGGATGGTGCTTCTAGAATCCTAACACGAACGAAGCAAATTGGTGGAGAAAATGATAAGTTGATGTGAACTCAGTTAACGAGAAGAGTCATGTACCTAGGGTTGAATCCCCTAAACTAGCCTCAAGCGGTCAAGCTCGTTCTATCTACTAGATCGTACAAATCACCAAATTCCTACTCTAACAAGGGTATTAATTCTGAATACTAGATCTAAGCACAGGGTATTGTTCAATTACATGATCCATCAAAGATAGATAAATTGACAACTTCAATAACACATGAAAAAGAACATTACAACTCTAAGTATGGATCATTAACTCTAAACACATACCCTGTCAAATATCTAGTGGTTTTAGAAATTAGCACCCTAGAAGTAGTAGGTCAATAGATGAGTGTACATCCCTAGATAGGAGAACTAACTTGATTCACAAGAATTTAGCCTAGGTTCATCTCCCTACGTACATGATGATAATTTAGTTACACATGTCCAAATTCATAATCAACTAAACTAATTAAATCAATTAAAATTATCTAACTTTTAATTAAATAATTAATTGCAGCACTAATTACTTACACTAATGAAATTATAATAAAAAAATGAATTAAATTAAAAATTTACCTGCCGGCCACTGCACCTGCAGGTGGATGGAGGGAGGCCTGCGGGCTTTCCTTTGCTCCAATCAAGAGCCGCCAAAGGGGCCCTGTGCTCCTTGCCTGTCCAATGAGCAGAGAGAGAGGCAGTTGCCTCTCTCTTTGCTGTTGCCCTTTTCTTCTTTTTTTTTTCTTTGGTGCTGGGCGCCTTGCAGGAGGGCGCCCAAGCCTTTGTCCTTCTTTTTTTTTTTTTTTGATTTTTCTTTATCAATGCCGCCAATTGCACACAGAAAGAGAGAAGTAGTTTTGCACGGATCTGTCAATCAAAAGTAGGAAACAAAAAATAGTACTGTGGACGAAAATTTTATCTAAAGAGAAGAAGAAGAGAAAACCTCACAATTTTCAGATCTGAAAAATATACGTACGGTGAAAAGAAAAATTGGCCAAGAAAAATAATCCTCTCAAAACCCTAGCTGCCGGCCTCCCAAACCACAGCCCTCTCTATTCCTTATATAATAAGGAATTTTTTTACAGAAAGGTCCCTTGAAATACATCTATTACATAATAAATCGTTTCCAATTCAGGCAGAGTTTTTAAATGATGAATACAGGCCACCAAATGGAGGAATCAGTGAAAGCTATCAACATGAAAGTTGTAGATCTTCGAATTATCTTTCCATAGCATCTTGAATGATTTCGTTCGGAGTCCTGTAGCGAAATTTATCGCCAAAATACCGCAACATATCTGGAAAGCAACCCTCAATCTTTGACAAATTGCGTGAGTTTATTGTTGAATGTAACCAGATTCCTCTTTCTCTTTCTTTTACCTGTTTCCTGCAAAAATTCAATCAACTATACCCGAGTAGCATTATTTATATACAAATAATAGATAATTAGGAGTATCAAAATGGTATAAAATCATGCTGATCAACACTCGAGCAGACAAGGCCACGAAACCAAGGTTTTTATTTATAAAATGTTCCCCTTTTAGGCGTGAATACTTATGCTTCATGAGGCACAAATACCCAGCTTAATCAGAGGATTTAATATATATATATTTTTAAACTTATCTAATTATCTTTTGCATAAATACCAAGGCTTGTTTAGGCCAAAGCACCTAACTAATTAATAATTAGATTTGTTTATTATTTTTTCCCATACATATATACTCTTTTTTTTTATAAGGCATAAGAGTCTTTGTTTTTAAACACTAAGTGTGTGAGTGTATTTAGTGTGCATATTTCATCAAGGTAAATATCAAGACTAAATTACGTTCACAAATTTTCTTCCTAACCTAAAAATCAAACAAGTCATCTTATTTTAACCAAGTGTAAGAAATCCTAATTATGATTTCCCTATTCCTTAAAAATGACTTAATTTCTTACAAAAATATATCAAAATATTGTTCTTACCTTTCAAAAAGTTTTTTTCTATATATATATATATATACAATTTTTTTTTGAATTATATTAGTCATGTTAGAACCCTCCCCCATACTTATCTCATGCATTGTCCCCAATGTATGAAAGAAATGTATACATGCATGAAATGAAATGTAAAAGAGGTGCATATATTATACAGAAATATATACAACATCAAGTTTCTCCCACACCTAGATCTTTTTCGGTCTTATCCCTCTAGCTCTCTTCCTGTCATTCCAATGGGTCCTCTTTATAGACATAGTGGGGAGACCAATTTTTCTGTCATTTTAGCTCTCTTCCTCCCCAGTCTCAACTTCTTTAGGTTTTTCTTCCTCATATTTCTATATTCATTATTCAAAAATTGATCACCACCACACTTCTCAGTTGAAACTTCCTCACTATGAATGCCTAGGAATTCTAACTCAGTTTCATATATCTCCTTAAAGCTTAGGTCAACACTTTCCCTGGAGATGTGTAATTAACCAAAAGATCCCTAGTTGGTTCATCCAAACACATGAGTTCTTCTTCGAAGAGGTTTTCAAAGAGTATGTCAATCGGAGGTTCTTGAATTATATTCTCATGCGATACATTATTGGTTGGGTCATCGAAAGTGAAGATATTCAAATCAAATCTCCCCTTTTTAAAGGGTACTCTAATTTTAGGATCTCCAACATATGCCTTCTCATCAAGATAATCACATTCATTCTTAAATAATTCATCAAGAAACAACGACTCATCTTCTATATCTTTCTTCATCACAATTATTTTCAACAAAGTTTACCTCAAATGTCTGATCTCTTATCTTACGAGGTTATTTTTCTAGGTTGAAGCCATTGACTTCTCTAGTCATGTCCCCAAAAGTTAACCTCATGGACCCATTCCTACAATTGATGATGGCATTGACAGTAGTAAGGAATGGTCGCCCTAGGATAATAGGAGTTTGAGCCCTATGATTGGAGTTAGACACATATTGCGTCTCTAGAACTATAAAATCAACAGGGTAAATAAACTCCTCAACCCGGATAAGGACATCATTAATCTCCCTTTTTGAAACTTTCACTGAACGGTCAGCCAGTTGGATAATGACTCGAGTTGGACTAAGATCGCCCAATCCGAATTGTTGATAAACTGAGAATGGAAGCAAGTTGATACTTGCCCCCAAGTCAAGAAGTGCACGACTAATCTCGGCTTGTCCTATTGTGCAGGCAATGGTTGGACTACCTGAATTCTTGTACTTAACAGGGATCGGATCCGATAGTAGCTCACTAATGTTAGTGGCTAAGTAGACCTTTTTGGGTACATTAGTCTTTCTCTTCTTGGTGCACATGTCCTTAAGAAACTTAGCATAAGATGAGACTTGTTGGATGGCATCAAGAAGTGACACATTTATCTTCACTTGATTAAAGATCTCAATTATCTTATCCATGTGTGGATTTTGCTTGTTGTTTTTCAGCCTATTAGGAAATGGTGCTATAGGCTGGTGCACATGACTGATTGACTTATCTTTTTCAGATTCATCAAATTTAGGAGTGGCGGCATTAGATGAGGTGATGCTAAAGTGTGATTGTGCTAACTAGGATTAGGTGGTGTTGACACTTGGTTATCAACTTTCTTTTCCGACCTCAATGTATGAACAACATTACATTCCCGACCTCAATGTATGAACAACATTATATTGATTCAGTGATGGATCCTCAACCAATTGAGCTTGTTGTGAATTCCTAGGATTCATAATTGGTTGACTGGGCAAGGTACCCTTTTACCTCTCATGTTGTGGGTTGGCTAGCTGGCTCATTTGACCCTCTAGCCTCTGTATTGTTTGCATGAGGGAATCTTAGTTCTTCATGTACCTTTCTATGTTTCTCTCAAAATCAGTCATTCTTCTTTCGAGTTGAGGATTCTGGAAGGAAGATGGTGGAGCTTGGTTGGAAAAATTTTGTTGATAATTTGAAAAATTGTTGGGAGAATTGTGAGGGTGATTGGAAAATTGGGTTGATGATTGTAAGAATTATTGTAATGATGAAAGTGGATTGCATGGTTTGACCGTGGGTGGTCATTATTTTGTTGGCTCCATGAGAAATTTGAATGATTTCTCCAGCCAGGATTATACGTTAGAGCGTAAGGATCATTGTTCGGACTTGAAAAGGCCGCATTCATCGGTTCAGAAAAGTGTTGGTGAGCTTGAAATACATGACACTCCTCAAACACATGATTCATGGCCTGACAGTAAGTACAACCCAGAGTTGGAAATTGGTTCGGGCTGACTTGATTGATTGGACTTGGTTCCTTAGTTTCTAAAACTTTCAGTCTTCTCGCTAGGTTAGCTAACTTAGCCTCGTTAGCTATGGATGATTCAATCGAATAGAGACCTCCTTTTGAAGAGATAGAGTTTAGATTTCTAGAGCTTTCACTAATAGGTTCCCATTGGATGGTCTTTTCAGCTAGATTCTCATATAAATCCCATCCTTCATGCTCATCCTTCTGCAAGAATCCCCCTTGGCACATGCTTTCTAAGAGGGTCTTGGTCGAGTAGTCTAAACCGTCATAAAGAATTTGATATTGTTGCCATTTTTCTATTCCATGATGAGGACATTGGACAAGAAGGTCTTTGAAGTGTTCAAAGTACCTTCAAAACGGTTCACTAGGTTCTTGCTTGAACTGTATGATATTTTTCCTAACGAGAGCGGTCTTGTGGATTGGATAGAATTTCTTCAAGAAGACTTTGATGAAACCATCCCAAGATGTGATGGAGCCGGCCGCTAAGCTGTAGAGCCATTTCTTGGCTAAGTCCTTAAGAGCAAATGGGACAAATCTCAACCTAATAGTATCATCTGCAAGGTGTGAGATTTTCATCATTAAGCATACTTCCTCAAATTCTCTTATGAAGAAACAAGCATTTTCAGACTCTAAGCCATAGAACTTAGGGAGTGTATTGATGAACTGTGGCTTAAGCTCAAAGTTGTGTTCACCAACCGATGGAAGTTGGATGCATGATGGAAGTGATGTTCTAATGGGATAGAACCTATCCTGCAAAGATGTCGGTTGATCCATAACCGAATCTGGTCTTATTTCAAACTTGGGTGGTGATGTGTTTCTAGTTAACCTAGATGAATTAGGGTCTCTTGACCACACTTGCATACACAAACACAATCACAAACAAGTTCACCAATAGTCAAAAATAGAAAATAACCAAGCCTAGTCTAAGGTAACCTTGACCTAGACAACTCCTAACTAGTTGATTGTCCACAGGAGATATAATGTAGACTTAGACCACAAGCTAATCAGCCAGGTCAGGGGAAGATTGGTGGGAGCTTATCCATCAAAGACGTTCCTTAATTAAGTAACCACCAACCTTCGCGCTTTCGACCCTTAATCCCCTTTCTAGACACCGATTTGGCAGGAGTCAAATTCTAACATCTTCCCCCTTAGGATAATCTCCTAGTGAGTTCGAGATGTCCCTAAGGCCAACGTCTATCCGATTTTACTTAGGCTTAGGTTGTGCGTGCTTGGAGATGGTTTGTGGGCTAAGGAAGGGTAATGACTTTCCCACCTTATCTTGACTTGGGTTTTGCCCTTAGAATTGATTTGTGCAAAGTGTGCAAGATATAGAAAAGTAGCATTCAAAAGTAAATATCACTCAAGAATGTTTCCTAAACTATATGCTATGCATACATACCTTGTCTCCAGTTATCTTCAACAGTAATTGTAAAATAAACGTAATTAGACAAATGCCTAGAATGCAAGTCTAAATATTTTTTAAGCAATTAACAATCACTCAAATTATTGTTGGATTAAAATAGGGATGGTGGATAGCAGATATAGTAAGAATATAACGTACAAAAACTTAATTTTTTTACGAGCAATATGTCCTACAAAAAGGAGTTTTAGTAGTCCAACGAAATTTTCAATTTTTACAACGCAATTTCTTGAAATACTGTTTCCTACTTTCGAGAGTAGGGGCACAGAATTTGCAAGTCTTCTCTTGCAAAGTTTGAATGCTAGATCTGAATCTTGAAGTCCCTGAAACAACACACCAAACTTGTTAAAAAATAAATACACTGTTCCCTTCCCGGCAACGACACCAAAAATTGATTGTAAAATCAAAGAGTTAAAAAATTACCGTGTAGTTTGTGGCTAACGGATCGTGTCCACGAGGAGGAATGCGATGAAAGCTTTTCGGTGTTTTATTTAGTAACAAAGAATTGTGATCGTTTTTTAATTGAAAAGATAATGGAAAGAAGGGAGATGATTAAAAGAGAAATTGCAACTTTGGAGAAGGCTTTAGAAATGGTGAATTTTGTATAAAGTTTAAAAAGTGATTTGTTATTTTTTAATGAAGAAGAAAATCTGGGCTCACTACTCACTACTCAATAATATGTTCTTCAATTGAAAATCTTAATGCCTCAACTTGATTATAGGTAAAACTTAAGATTGATTCTAGAAAGTTTTAAGCAAAACACATGAGATTGTTGGAAAGGTTAATTCTTTTCTTTAAGAAATCGTCTTGAGTTGAATGTTAAATCATCAAGAAGTTCAAGTATGAGATAAAAACAAGTTCAAGAGACGTTTTAAAAAGAGGTAGAAGTTAAAAATTCAAACCCATCCTCATGTGCCTTCAAGAACACTTTCAAGAAGAAAGGCTTAAGTTAGGCATGCGAATGATTCATTGGGTCTTTTTCATGAAAGCCATTCAAAAAGAAGATGGATCAGAGAGAGGAGTAGTAGTGAGCCCAGAAAACTGATTTAGCTACTCATGAAAAACAAAGAATAATGCAAGTAATTAAAGTAAGACATACCGTAAAATGAGTAGAAGAAAATGCAGCTCGATTCTTGTATTGATGTCACTTCAATCTTCAAGTTACAAGTACTCAATTCCTCTCTCTTACCGGTATTTGTACTGAACTACAAATTGCAAAACTAAAAATACAACTTTTGTTCTATGTAACAAAGAGCCTAAAACTTAAAGTATAAATAAAAATTCTAATCCTAGTCTTTGCCCTTTTTTCTCTGTTGAAACTGGCATTTATAGGGAAAAACCAGAGGGGAGAGATCGTAGAAAGATTGGGGAGTAAACGCTCCCCCAACAGACGCAACCAAGCCGCGGATTGGCCACACCCAATTGGGTGGTTCTCCTGGTTTGGTGATTCTCCTGTATCTTCTTCTGGTTTTCTCGTTTCTGCTCCAGGATTTGACGAAACAGCCTTTGATTGTTGGCTTTAACCGCTTGATTTGGGAGGATGCTTTTCAACCGATTTTCAACCTCTCTGATATGCCAAGATTTTGCCTTGATTCCTTGATTTCGAATTTATTCTGAATTAAATCAGAATTTGGTGGGCTTTTGGGCTTGTTTCTCTTTCCTTTCTTTTAGCAATTGGGCCTACAATAAACAAAGAAGAAGAAGACTTATTAATAGGATTTATTAGCTAAAAAGTATGGTAAGGTGACAATATATATGCAAAATATGTGACTGATCAGGTATGACCAACTATATGTAGGTAACCCGAACATCAGCCTGGCTTTCATGGGGAGCCTCATTGGTGGTGCTCATGCTTGGCGGTTTTATATTGCTGGCTGTACTAAGCCACGACTGTGCATGCCACTGAGGACTCCGAACTTTCAGACAACTTTGGGGTTCTGTCAGTGGTATAGAACTTCGAACTCCACGCCAACTGGGTTTTCTATTAACTCTTTTGATGTGAAGTTAATCTCTCAGCGGCTGAAGCGAAAATTCACCGAGAAAGGCAAGGGCAGAGGGGTCGGTGTGCCAGGCCTCGGGGAGTTTGTCGCTACTGCCGATAGTGAGGCTTCAAACGCAAAAAGTCCCCGCTTTGAAGGAAATACAGTATTGAGGCTTCACCAGATGCTCCTGGTAGGGTAGGCACTGCCCCCATGGAAGATGTGGAGGTAGAAGAGGTGAAGGAAGAGGATCCCGACGTCCACTTCAAACGAAAGCGGAAAGGTGGATCTCACAGGAAGAGGGTAGTGAAGAAACCTCATCGCTACACTCCTGCCGTTATTGCAGAGGGTGAATCAGCTGCAGTGCCTCCTCTTCATGCTCTGTTAGTTATTAGGCTATCGGCTCAGAAGCAGACTATTGATAAAGTTGTTCACGACCTGGGTAAGATCAGTTTCACTCTTGCGACATGTACTTATATATTTCATATAGTTCATTTGTTTATCTTATGATTCAGGAACCGAGACTGCAAGAGAACCAAGAGCCGAGGCTGCAGGAGAACAGGGGGATTCTTATGATCCTCTGTTCACTTATAAAGAAGGCGACGAGGCTAGCTACTTCGCTGTCTCAGAAGATTCCAGAGGTGACGCGGCTGATGTCGGTCCTTCGGGTGCTGGGACTTCGAAAGGTAGTCCAATGGCTTCAAGCTCTATAGGATGGATCACAGAGGCTTTAGCGAGCGAAGGTGAGCTGGCCGTCCCTCCTGCATCTGTCAAAAACTTTCCTATGGAGCATGACGGGATTGATGCTGCCGTCGATGAAGTTCAGAGAGAGACTGCGGCTGAGACAGTTGAGGCGGTATCGCCTCTCGGTAATACTTTGATCTTTTTTGAGTAATTCTCTCCTGATATTCATTATGCCTTGCTCAAACAAAGTATTGCCACAGGTGTTCCGCCTTTAGATGTATCGGCTTCAAGGGAGCCAGCTAATTTTCCTGAGAGAATCAGGGTGAAGCAAGTATTTCAACCGCAACAGACGCTGCTGAGTTGGATGCCTTATATCACGACCTGCCCTTTTATCAGCCTGAGCCTATTAGTGGAACTAAAGAGGTTGAGGAAACGACGGTTACAGAACTAATCTCGCTCCCAACTACATTGGTAGGTGAGATACCGGTGGTTTCTTTGATGCTGCCTGTCCTGACAACCACGGGGCTGAAGGTAATTACGAACCCTACGTCTCCGACACTGATTGTTGAGCCAGCTTTTCCTGAAATAGTCACTAGCCCTACTTTCATCATGGCTAGAGTACTGGTTTCAATGAGGACTCCTCCAAGATCACTGGTGATCCCTCGTCTTGCTCCAGCTAGTGCTCATGCTATCTTCTCTACAGTTATGTCAGTGAAGCCAGTGGAAGCTTTATCTTTAGAGGTCACTCGTCCACTGGGAGTAGTTGAAGCCGAGAAAAAATTTGTGGCCGAGATAGTTGATAGTTTCTACAAGAGCTTTAAGCAATCCGTTGCTTTGATCTTGAAGGGCTCGACTACCTCATTTTCTGCTCTAAAGGTAGTCCTCTCTCGAAATATTGAAAGTATTCGAGACTTTAGAGGGGATGATCAGGCTGCTGCATTGGAGCTTCTGGTGGAAGAGCTTGAGAGGGATGTAAACGAATGACGTCGTCTCAACAATTCAGATCTGGACTCCTCAGTTAATGAACAGCTCGAACGTCTTGCCACTCAGATGCGTGAAGCTCATCTTGCAGCACAAGAAGCGGTTAAGGAAATATCTTCGGATTTAAAATTCTTGGAGATAAGGAAAGTAGAAATTGGAGACGTCATAGATGCTTCTAATAGTGCTCTTCTCGACGCCGATGATAAGATTGAGAAGGCTAAGGAGATGATCAAGAGAGCCAATCTTCTTCTATCTAAGGTTGAATCGGTGCGTCTTGAGGAGATTGCTCGGTTAGAGCAGCTCAAGGCCCAAAATGATAAAAGTCCTGTAACAGAAGCTAACACAAAGGGCAACTTTGGCTGAAATTGAGGCTCGTCTGTCTCGGATAGCGAACTTTAATGAGGCCGAGTTGAGATCACAGGCATTCATCAGAGCTGCTGAGGAGAGGAAGAATAGGCTGGCTATCCTTGAAGAACGGATCAAGTCTTATGAAGCACCCTCATAGCTTGTAATCCATGTATCCCCCCTTTTGAATCAATAAAAAAGTAATTTTATTTGACTCCTCTGTTGTATTTCCAACTTGTTTTATCTTTTGAGTTTGCAATTCTCAAAAAAGAAAGGAAATGATGATATAACTAACCTAGTCAGATGAACTGATAGGATTAGTTACTAAATTGCTCGACTCAAATTATATTGAGATGAGGATGAAAAAGAAGGAGCTTGACGATCTTTACTGTTCAGAGGATTTATAAATAGGTTATGATGAATTAGGTACCACAACCTGTGATAGTTCCACTTGAACTAGGACAAATGAAGCCTAGGATTTGCCAATTAAAAGCAACAAACTGGACATAAGAAATTTTGCAATTCAGAGGTGATAATCTGGACATGATGAAAAAATGGAGATGAACCCGATTTTAGGGACCTGTCTATTCAGAGGTGATAACCTGGATGTGATAGACTAAGACACATTAAACTTCGAATCCGCTGCCAGAGGTAGTCGTATTAACTTAGCAGCTAGTCCACAAAGGATTGCAACAATAGATTGGATCTAGGGTCTTGTTGGTTCAGAGGTGGTAGACTGGACATGACCAACTAAGGGACCTTAAATTCGCAATCTGCTGTTCAGATGTCTAATGTTAACATGACAATAAGAACTCCCGACCCTGACGGGGGAAAGGAGAATAAAATTATGGACTTATCTGTTCAGAGGTGGTAAACTGGACATGACAGTTGAAGTACCATAAGAAAGAGAGATCTAGGTACCCGCTGGTTCAGAGGTAATATGAACATAACCGATTGGGAGTTGCTAGACTCATAACCCTGCCATTCAGAGGTGGCGAACTGGACATTACGGCGAAAGAATAGTTCTTACTGGACTGAAAGATGAGACTTGGTTATATGTCGGTTCAGAGGTAACATGGGCATAGAAACCACCAAGCTTAGGATTTCTACCGTTCAGAGGAGACAAGCTGGACATGACAATAAAAGAAATAATTCCCTTAGGGGGAAGTAAGATTTATGAATTAATTCTGTGAAAAATTGATATCTCCTTTGGATATTTTTGGAAGAAGTTGTCAGAGATATATTGTTAACGTGACAACCAAGAAAGTCTATTGGGGACTGAGCGGGAAATAATAGACTTTGAAAAGAGTCTACTAGAGACTCGCTGGGGAGCTAAGAAATATGAATCTCATGAAAGATTATATGTCAGAGAACTCCGTGAGGATTCGGTAGGGAAGAGATTATTCCCTAAAAAAAATTGTTAGAGGTAATCATTAACGTAACAACCAAATTCCTTGCTGGAAAATTTGAAAGGAGATTTTTCAGAAGTGATCGTGATAGTTTCTCCACTTGGGAATTTATAAAGAAACCTGTCAGAGATATGATGTTAACTTGATAAGGATTCATTTACTGTTAGAGGTGTCTGAACATAACAGCAATTTGAGTGGACCTGTCATTCTATTGAGGAGAATGATAAGTGGAGTTTAATCTGCTGGGGATGTTGACCAGATTCGCAGGGACATTGGTTTTATCCACCGGGGAGTAGGTTAGAGTCTTACTATCAAAGGTTTAATGTTAACATGATAGGTTTGACACGTCATTTCATCAGGGAAATGAATATCTTTTTAAGTGGTCCTACCATTCTATGGATGGGAATTGGTATGACTTTGGAGAGGAATCAAACGGGAACAGGTCCCTCAAGATTTTTAGCAAATCCTCAGCTGTTAACGGATTTGATATACCTTTACCAACTACCGTTTGAGTTGGGCTAGCCATGCTATTCTTCTCAGTATGATGAGTTGTCGGGGACTTATGTTGGGCTTAAAGGCTAACATTTTCCTCTATCCTTCGCCGTTGGAGGCGTTGGATCATTTCACTACTTTGAGTAACGTAATGCTTCCCCTGGGTCATGACTTCCGCTAGATCTTGATTTGAAGATTATCGTCTATCGTGGACTCTCTATCGATCCTTATCTTGTTTCCAGATTGGAAAGCTTCTGCAGAAGGATGCGTCATGAATCTTTTTCAATGAGTTTGGCTTGATAAGTCATCAGATAAACTCATTTGTTTGGTCAGACCTTTTGTCATTGGGTTGAGCTTCGATCGATCGAACCAGAGCAAGGAGGTATGCCACCATTATACATAGAAAATTCAGGCTAAATAAGCCATCTACCTGAAATCGTTGCTTAGGCATGCTTGACTTCAGAATATGACCTATTCTTCTAAGTTGAAAATAGGTACATGTTTATATACTAGAGAAGAGTGACAAGACTAAAACAACTTGGCATCTCATTTCTTCTTTAATATTAACGGTGCTCGACTGGCTCAACACTAGTCGACCATGAATTGGATAAGAGTGATAAGGCTAAAATCAAAGTTCATAACCTTAATTCTTTTTAATACAGCCGGTATTCGAACGGCTCGACACTGGTTTATGACAGTGTGATCCTGTTAGAGAAAGAGAGGAGCGCTTTTTCTAAAATCTCAGATCTGGAGGTCTTAATAAGAGGTGTTATGTTGACTTGATCGTGAGAAGAATCCTATCAAGAATAATACTTCTTTAAGAACCTGTCGTTGATCGTCATTAAGTATGTCACCGTTTTAAGTCATAAGGCGATATGCTCTATTTGAGTAGACTGTTTCTATCATAAATGGTCCTTTCTATTTGGGCTGAAATTTGCCTTTGGTTTTGTGCGTCATGATCATTGATCGTTTGACAGTTAAAATCAAATCTCCTTTCTGGAAAACCCTTTGCTTAACCTTCTTATTGAAGGCCTTCGAGATTCACGCTTGATACAACTCAATATGTTGTTGAGCTTGTAACCGCTTCTCATCTAGGGTTTCGAGCTCTTGAAGACGTAACCGATCATTATCCTCCTTTGTCATTCTAGTCATCAAAGCGACTCGTAATGACGGCATCTGAATTTCTAACGGTATGACTGCTTCGCACCCGTATACCAGGGAAAAGGTGTATTGCCTGTCGGGGTCCGGACTGTGGTTCGATAGGCCCAAAGACATTCTCCAAGTTTCTTATTCCAGTCTCGCTTATTTGATGAAACAAATTTTTTGGGTAGCTTGATAATTATCTTGTTGAATGCTTCCGCCAAGCCATTAGCAGCAAGGTTATGAGCGGTTGATGCCACATTCTGAATCCAGTATTTGTCACAGAATCGATAGAATACTTGGCTCACAAATTGTGGACCATTATCATGGATGATCCGCCTGGGGACACTAAATCAATGGATGACATGTGTTTAATAAAATTAACCACGTTGGAAGTTTTAACTTCCACAAGTGGTATAGCTTTTGCCCACTTTGAAAAGTAATCGGTTATTGCTAAGATAAACTAGTGACCTTTTATTGAAGAGGGGGTGATAGGCCCTATGACATCGATTCCCTATGCTTCAAATGGCCATGAAGCCACAGTTGGATGGAGCAACTCTGGAGGCTAATGTATGGAGTCTGTATGGATTTGGCATACTTTACACCTTCGTGCATATTGGATGGCATCGGCTATCATGGTCGGCCAATAATATCCAAGCCTGTGTAATCGGTCCTTGAGTTTTGGACCTGGCTGATGAGCTCCGCATATGCCATCGTGTGCCTCTTTAAGCACTTCTTATGCCTCTGAATTATACAGGCAACGGAAGAGGATACCGTCATAAGAGCGGCGGTAGAGTGTCTTTACTATTGGATCATAGTAAAAACGGAGAGACCTTCGTCTGATAGATGCCGCTTCTTTAGGGTCATCCGATAATATATCATGCAAAGCATAGTCAATGAGGAAAAATCACCAATCTCTCGGTTTAAAATCGTCGAGATGCTATGGACTTCCTTGGTTTTCAACACCTGTTTAGGACAAACAAGGTGTCGAGTAGCCACTGTAAGGTGATACGTTGTGTCGATCTGTAAGGCTAATGTGGTTGCCAGTGCAGCCAGATCATCGACCTTTGTATTCTGGGATCAGTATACATGACCGATATAAAAGCCATCAAATGAGTTAGCCATTTTGATGACTGCATGATAATAAGGTACCAAATCTGTGTGGCGGACCTCATATTCCCCTTTAATCTGATTAATGATCAATTTTGAATCATCATAGGCTTCAAGGTAGCGTACCCCCATTTCATGAGCGAGCTGAAGGCCAATAAGTGAGCATTGTATTTTGCCACATTATTGGAATATGGTTCCGTCAATGAACACGCCCTAGGAAGGACATGGTTTTGTGGTGAGATAAATACAATCCCTACACCAGCAATGATCTTGTCTTTAGGGCCTATTCGTGATGCTCCATCGAAGAACATCTGTCATACTTCATCCTCTGAAGTTATGTTAGATTCGAAAACCTCATCTGAAATATCTTCATAAAGTTTTGAGCTTTCTGGAACCGGATGAGCAGCCAAGAAATCTACAAGTGCCTGGCCTTTAACCGCCTTCTGAGGGACAAAGAGCATGTCGTACTGAGATAGAAGAAGGCCCACTTAACTAATCTAGAATTCAGTGATCCTGATTTCATCATGAGAAGACGCAAAGGATTCACTCTGGAAATGACATGTATGGTTTGGCCGACTAAATAATGTCGTGTCTTCTGAATAGCAAAGACAAAAGCTAGGCATTCCTTCTCAATAGGGTTATAGCGAGATTCAACCCCTATCAGAGTCCTGCTCAGATAATAAATAGCATGTTCGTGACCATTATCGTCCTTTTGAGCAAGCAGAGCACCGAGAGAATGGTCCATAGCTTTTACATAAAGCAGGAATGATTTTCCTGATATGGGAGCCACTAAGACCGAAGGTTTAGTGAGGTATCTTTTGATATCCTCATAAGCTTCTTGACAGATTTGATCCCATACAAAAGAGACACCCTTTCTCATGAGTCAGGTGAATGGTTTACAGCGGCCTGAGAGATTTGCGATGAATCTTCTGATATAAGCCAGTCTACTTTGCAAGCCCCTATGTTCTTTGAGATTCTTAGTTGGATGCTGTAATCACCTGGGGGGTGAATAGGTGACTAAGTAATCTAATGATGAATTAATGCGGAATTAAAACTATTAATGCAAACTAAAAATTATTATGCACATAAGTATAACACAAGAGTGTAGCCGAATTTCCCGTAAAGGGCTCTGGATTAACTCCTCAAGATTCCTCTAGGGTTGAGGTACCGCTTTGGCTCTCTTGGTTGAATACAAGTATGAGCAAATAATCCCCAAGCATATAACAATATGGCCCAAGTATATTAAGCAAGTAATAAATATGAACAATAAGAGCATGCAAGATATAAACACAAGTGAGAGATAAAGAGAACAATCGCAAACACGGGAGATTTGTTTCGAGGTTCGTGCACCCTTGCTCTACATTCCTGCCTTCAACACTATGAAGGATTTTCACTATAAACCGATCCTACTGGATTACTCGGTGCAGCAACACCTACAAGAAGTTCACACTAGAACTCTTGGACTCACTAGTCCTCGCAAGAACAAACACACGCAAGCAAGCAAGCTTGTCGAGGCCGCACCTCTACACTGAGCTCTCACTAGAACTCGAAATAACGCGAACCCGCAAGTTCGCCTCCTCAAAGTATAATGTAGAACACTTGGTGTTATAAACACATTGATCACCTAAAACATTCTCACAACAACTCTCCTATAGGATGGATTTAGCAATGGAAAGCTCAAGTATGTGTGAGAAAAATAAGGATTGAATTGGTGGTGAAAAACTCTAGAAATCACTTTTGAAAACTTTTGATAAACTCTCCTTTTGATTTGAAAATATTGGCTCTAAAACATGTGGATAAAACCACGGATATAGGTAGGAAAAACTAGCCCAAAAACTCTCTTGAAATCTTGTGAAAAATAGTTCAATGAACCCCAATTTATAGGCTAACAAAAACTAGTCGTTGGGGTCCAAATCAGCAATCTGGACTGTTGGTGGTCGACCGGGCGGTCGACCGTTGCCTGGCAAATGACCCAGCGGTCGACCAGGCCATTTTCAGAGAGCAGAGTTCTCTGGCGGTCGACCGGCCCAAGCTGTGCACGCTTGTGCACATCGGTCGACCTGAGCGGTCGACCGATTTCTGTCCCGGTCGACCGGCAGAAGGCCAGTCCAGCACATTATAGGGATTTAAAACATGTAATTTTAATTTCAATAAAATCTCATAAATTCTCTAAAAATCTACAACAATAAGTTCAGTAATGTACTTTGATATACAAACATGTTTGAGTAAAAATCAAAACATGTTACAAACATTTTGAACTATTTTTGTGTTATGAAAATTTTGGCTTTAAATAAAATCCGTATTTTTCTAAATCGCTTTTTTCAAAACTTCTCCAAATACAAAAATAAGATATTTTAAACACTTTTGAAGCTTAGTGTGTATGGATATGATCTACTACACATATATGATGAAATATCTATGTTTTTAACATTAAGCTCTAAATAAAGTTTTGATAAAACACATGTATACTTTGAAGTTTAAAAACCAAAACGGTACTTTCCAAAATGAAAACTCCATAATGAAAATACATAGAAATCTTGTGTGTGAGTGTATATGATATCAGAGTAATCCACCAACTAATTTATCCTTTACATTTTATCTAAAAATAAAATTTTACTACAAACAAATCTAGACACAAGTCTTCTCTTGAAGATCTTCTTCTTCTTCTTGACTTGGTCCAAATCATGATCCAATGAGCTAGACTCCTCTTGAGTACTTAATGTGGTCTTGATGCACAAAATCTTGAATCAACACGTGCTAGCTCTAAAACTTGACTTTAAATCTTTTATTGAAGTTAAACACCTACTAAGATGTTGATCACATATCTAAGACTAACTAAATATAAGATCATTAGTATTATAACTACATGATAATCATCATCAATACTAGAGCGATGGGCCTTTGGGCCAACAATCTCCCCCTTTTTGATGATGACAAAACTCATGGAGTTATATTGTGACGCCCCGTTCCCGCGGATACGGAGACGTTACTGCGACGTATATACGCGGGTCAGAAATACCCTCACGTATATACGCTAAGCATCAGTAAAGGTAAGAATCAGAGTACAGAAGTATGTGGTGCATTATACATTCTAACATATGAGTACAATTACAAAGTTATCATCAGATGTGACACAATATTATAAGAATATTACATCACCGATAGGCGCAAGTGCGAGAATTCAAAGAGATGTACAAGTATGAATAGTACAAAAGGGTGCTCACGAGATAGCAGGAGATGCCGCGAGCCAACCAGGAGGAGCAAGGATGGGACTGGAGCTACAACTGGTCTGTCCATTCCGCAGAAGTGAGCTTAGTCCTCAGCAAGAAGATCCCCTTTCAGTCCAAGCTTCGAGACCTAGACATAAGAATCCAGAGGAGTCAGAACTCCCCGGCGAGTGGTGATGCGAAAGCCAGAAGGCGTGCTGAGATAAGCACATGTGTATCGATAAATCCGAAACGTGAACATGCATTGGAAATCGTGTCGTGAGCAGCGGCATGCAGGAGCAAGTAGAGAGACAGTAATCGATATCTAGCCGGGAACATATATGATATAAGATAATAAAAGCAGGTAACGAGGCGATGAATAAAGTAGACAAGACAACACCAGATATCTCCTAAACTAACATAAAACGATAAAACTGATAAAACCGAATAAAACTAATTACGAGCAAAACCAATCGCACAAGCTCAGGTCACGGCTCCATAAGACTAGTACATCGAAGGAATAATTCAAATAAGGAAACCCTCATCTATATACCTTTATCCCATGTCACCATAATCCGAGCGCATACAACCCGAGTTACAAAACACCACAACAAATTGTATATTAGCATCTTATTATAATTGGGGCCGCCTAAGTTCTACGCTTCAGTATGTGTCCCATTCCACATACTTCCACTTAAAACTTATAGAGCAAGTTATTTGGAAACTGATGAAGTTCGACGAACCATATTTCGGATGGGCCCCGTACATGCCCGGGACAACGGTCCAGGAGTATCCGGTGCTGCGCCGGAACGTATCGCTAGGTACTGGGACTTATTCACGCCCAAATAGGAATAGAGTATCGCAGATTCCATAGAAATAGGCCTAGGGCGTGTGCATACCCGGCAGGAATAAACAGGAGTAGGGGTGCCAGCACACCCCACGGAATCCCTGGTGGCCGCCAGGTGATCCCTCAAGTATGTGGCCACGCGTGACTCGATAAGACCACCATAAACATGATTATTCAGGACCCATCAGTTTTTCCCAAACCGGGTACAAGTTGTCTTATTATAATTTAATATATAGTTAGCAATTCACAGGAATAAAAGGATCAAGACATGATCAGGAATTCAGGAGTACATGAATACTATAGATTCGGGTCACTGTATATATAATATAGGATAACAAGTACATGATTCAAGTCATTGTATGTAATACAGAATAACACGGCAGGATTCCTGTGAATGTGATAATCACAGATCAGGTATTAATATGTCAGGAGGCAGGTGGTAAGTCATGTTATAATGAGGAGCAAGTGCTAAGTAGTAAGTCATGTCAGGTGATAATACATCAGTTGCTAAATGATACAGACAGGTGTATGTCAAGAGTTAATATAACAAGTGTGTACATCACAATATAAAATGGGAATACCGATACAAATACATAATGCAATACAAGTCAACCCGACAATGAGGGAAAGTCCAAAGGGAAGGCGAGGATACTCACCTAGAACTTCAGAAAACACCGTGAAATGCCTGATGTCTAGAATCCAGGTAACTAACGCGTAAACGCATTCAATATAGTAAAGATTAGATTATATGGAGGAGAGAGAATGAGCTAGAAGGAGAGGGGATGAAGAAGTAGGAGTCACAGATGTGGGAGTCGCGTCGCGTAGAGGCCGCAAACGCGGGGTTTGAGACTCGTGTTAAAGCTAGGACACGAGAAGAACACAGACGCGGACATGGGTTCTGCGTCGTGTTAATATAAGAACGCAAAGGTCGCGTTAAGGAATTGCTTGAACGCGGGGGTGAGCTCCGCGTCTAGCAATTAACAGAGAAAGAGAGAGCCAGGGAGAGACGCAAGGGTGAGGGGGTGGAAATCAGAGAAAGAAATGAAAAAAGAAGGAAAAAGAAGAAAAAAAAGAAAGAAAGGAGGGAAGAAAAGAAAGAAGGAAAGGAAAGAAAAGAAAGAAGAAGGGGAGGGGTGGAAACTGGCCAAGGTTTGGCAGCGGTCAGCGGCGGCGGCCGGAGGCGGCGGTTAAAGCTCAAAAGAAGGTGTGGTGATGGTGCAAGTGTAGTTGAAAATGAAAAATTAAAGTTTCGAAGACGATGTATCGGAGAACGAGGCTATAGCTCGTTAAAAAGTGCACGAGGAAGAGAGGAAGATGGCATGGTTGTTTGTAAGCAAGATGGTGTAGATGGTGGTGGAAATAATGGTGAAGCTTGATGAAGGAGATGGGTTGTTTTGATAGAAAAGAAGGAAGAAGATGGCGGTATAGTGTTGTTGTGGTTGTTAGAATGGAGAAGGAGATGGAGGGAAGATGGAGAGAAGGATGGTGGAGAAGTTGGAGGTGATGGTGGTGAAGGTGGCCGGCCAAGGAGGGAGGCAAGGCTGTTTTTGGGCTATTGTTCTTCGTTGGCTGCTTGTTGGAAGAGGAAAGAAGGAAGAAATGAAAGAGAAGGAAAGAAAGGGGGTGGTTATATAAGGGAGGGAAATGATTATTACAAGTTTGCCATTTGGTTAACAAAAGAAACTTGCGTCCCTTTAAAACAAGAAACCCACGTTTCATAAAATGAATACCCACTCTGACAATTGCCTAGACGAGGGGATGGAACTTGCGCCCAGGGAAAAACGCGACAGTTGCGTTTAACAAAAAGGACAAAAGTCATAATGACTTGATTGGAGTTGATTAGCTGTGCATTAAATGCAGAAAGAATGTAAATCTTCACATTAATGACTAGATCTGAGTCTGGTGAGACTCGCGTCTGAGAAGAGAGAGAAAATGAGAAGAATATAATATAATATCTGGATAAATTCCAGTATCTGGGAAAACACCGAAAACTCCGGAAATGCCCGAAAAATGAAGCAGTTTGGAAAGCTTTCCAAAAATTATCAAAAATAATAAATATTATTATAAGATGTTTGGTGAGATCGGTTTCTAGAAATTCAATCTCATTTTTAAAATAAAAATCCTGAAGTCCACCGTCGATACCGGTCTACACCGGGTCGGCCGGATTTTGGATAAACTCTGAAAAATCCCAGAAAATGCACGAAAGGAGAAAATATAATTTTAAGGATTAATATGAAAACGGAATCCAAAAATTTGATTCTAATTGTAAACTAAAATTCTTGGAATCAACCAGCGATACTGGCCGGCTCCAAATTGTTGACACTTAAAAAAGATAAGATTCTTATTGGTCCGAACAATGTCTAAACTTGTTGACATTTATAAAAGACAAGTGACAGACGAGCTGAAGACCAGTTTTCATCCATCTCCGAGGGACAAGGAAGCAACCTGGACTCCACTGATCCAGCAAGCAGACAGTGAACCTGGATTGTTTCTAAACAGACCTCAGCAGGTCTAAAATGCTAGCACTTAGCATTACATGAGCCCAAAGGGATAGCCTCACCTGAGAGGCTAATATCACTCGACTTCACCTCGAAGCCATTCAAAGCCTCGCTAAGAAGCTAACTCGCAACTTCGCCACAGAGGACTTCCAGCTCCGCCAAAGGGTTTCTTTCGGACTTCGCCAGAAGATGTCTCTAGCTCCGCTGTGAGTTCAAAGAGGGCATCGCCGCTGCTGGTCTGCTATGGTCAACCTTTGACCAATCAAATCTCCAGATGAGATCGGATCTAATCAGATTAAATCCAATTAAGATCAAATCAGAGATCAAATTTGGCAGTTGATTGCCACAATCTCTTGACTCTCCTAAAACGAGTAGGAAGATCAGGGAAAATCCTCCAACGATATGGAAAGGATCAAGAAGATCAACCGACCTGCCAATTATAGCTTCGCAGAAGCTGATCCTAGCCTCGCAGCAAGGCTACTTTCCAGATTTAAACAGATCTGATTCAATCTGTTTTCATATTTTCAAGGGACGATTATACCCTTGCTCTCCCTATAAATAGCCCATCAGGGGCACAAGGAGAGGACAACGCGCAAGAGGACTCCACAAGCAGAGACTTCTTCATAAAGCACCGTGCGTTCTCGAATTCAGAGACCTTTTAGAGAATTGCTTTCTCTATCCAAGGTGTTGATACCCGAACGTCGTCCTTCTTCTCAAGGAATCTCTGGAACCAGGCGTGAAGGAATTCCTAATTGAAGGCGATTTTGAGAAGCAGCAAGAGGGTTCTACCAACCTTCTGTTCTCTATTCCCGGAACCAGGCGAGAAGGGAATCTCATCGCTCGCATCGTCAAAGGGACAAAGTGGTCGCGCGCTGACCAGACTCCTATCGGCACACTTCTCCAGAATCTCTGAGGAGATCTACTTATAATCTTTTTAAGAGTACTTGTAATTTAGCTCAAACTCTTTTTTGTAAGTTTTCCCCCTTTGCGAACATAATGGAAAACAAGATGGCGACTCCGCTGGGGAACTTATTCTCCACTGCCGAGAATCAAGTGTCGCAATGTGACGAACAGACCTTCAGGTCTAACTCTGAATTCAGAAAAGCCGGTACAGCCAGAGCCCCTCTGGCTAAATCTTCAAGGAAAGTCTCTGCGGAGACAGAAAAGGTTCTCTACGAACCTATTGCGGTTATTTGGCGCAACAAGAAAGCACGTCCGCAGTCTGATTCCTTTACTTGTGAGAACTTGGTGGTTCAGTTCGATCAAGGAAGATTTGAAGAAGTCCTCTCTGGGGGTGGCAGAATGCTTCGAGCACGGAAGCATAGGAAGGTTTTCACGACCAAGGTTTCAAAGCAGAAACCGGAAGCAGAATTCTGCCAACACCCCTCAGCCTCGCGTGTGGCTAATCAGGTTCCTTGCGAACCTAAGTCTCCTCTGCCAAGGTGGGTATGGAAGCCTAAACAGAAGTCTCCAACCGAAGCTTCAGGCGTAGCTACGCCTAAACCGCGCCTCTCTCGCGAAGAAAAAGGCAGGATGCCTGTCTGCTCCAATCATAAAGTTACGACGGCAATCATACCGTCGTCCAATTTAAGAGCAGCAATGCCTCGCGCCGGCCTCGTTCTCACGAGCGAAGCTACTGTACCACAGCGTACGCGCAGGGTCCATGACCGCGAAACTGAAGCCAAAGTACTATCTAAGGCTAATTGCCTTCACAGCAGCATAGCGGGTAAAGCACCACAGCGTGCTCCGCTTTCTAGTGCGTCAAGCACTAAGTTCACGCCTATTGGCGAAGCTAGAACCAAAATACTATTCAGTACTAATCCCATCTGCAGGGATAAAAGAAGCAGGACGTCGTCCCATGTGCGATCCAAAAGAGCCTTTGCGCTCGATTGCAGAAACCCAACCGGGTCTGATTTGAGGAAATTGTTGACAGATAGACAAACCTCTTCCCCCTGTTGTCAACAAGTGGGATGTCAGCTGGTGACACTCCACTCGGTCCATTGCCGGCTGGGACCCAATCTCCGCCACGCCTCCAAGACGACGGTCAGTTTTTGATCGGCTATCGGTACAGGCCCCGAGGAAACACCGCAAGAGGAGCACCTCACGAGATCCAGCCTCCGCATCCGTCAACATGACTGGAAGAGGACGAGAGTCCCCAGATCCAGACTACAGCCCAGGCTTAGGCGAAGTCTTGGTGCATGAAGAAGGTGTTTTTCGAAACACCAGATCCAGGGTGGCGATACCCTACACTTATGAACAGCCTTCTTCCTCGACGGCCCTAGCCTCGCCAGAACCCAGAAGATTACTCCAGTCATCAGACGAAGAAAAAGATGAAGACAGTGGGTATGCCTCTTCGGCGACAGTTAGCTCAGTGCGAACAGACAGAGCATCAGTCAACATGGCTGATAATGCTAACGACGACCTTCGTTGACGTTTGGAAGCTCAGGAGCAAACTTCCAGAACCCAGCAAGAAGCCTTGGACAATATTCAACAGATGCTTGCTCAACTCCTCAGTAACTGGAATAATAATGATGCCGGAAGCAATCACGATGAGGAGGAACACTTCAGCAATGAGCAACCCAAGCCGGAGAAATCCAAGGAGGGTTCTTCCTTAGACGCCGAAGTCCTTAAGGGCCTCCAGGCTCAAATCGCATCCCTAGCTCAGAGGGATGAATTAAAGAAGGTAGGGGCAGTCCATCCTTATCCGCTGGAGTGGGATTCGGTGCCATATCCACCGAAGTTCAAACCACCAACGTTGCATACCTATGATGGGAAGAGCTCGCCAAATCAGCACATCTACTATTTCCGGTCTCAGACTGGTAATGTTATAAGCAATGACGCCGTCATGGTTAGGCTATTCATTGGCACCTTAAAGGGGGTGGCATTTGACTGGTTCCGAAGTCTTCCCCCAGGCTCTATCAACTCCTGGATCGACCTGGAAACCCGGTTCCTCTCTCGTTTCTATGAGGACGATACCGAAGTGACCATGGACAAGCTCCTCTCCACTGTGCAGAGGAAGGGCGAATCTGTCCGTGACTACATTGAACGGTTCAGAAATTTATCTTTGATGTGCCCAGCAGGGATGCCACTACCCATGCTCTTACAGATATGCGACACAACTTCTTAGACCAAGTGGAAGTTCGCATGGGGGCTGTTAAAGCCCACACCTGGAAAGAATTGGTCGAACAAGCAGAGATAGCCGAGAAGTCGGCTAAAAAGTTCGAACCATCCGCCCCTAGAAGCAAGTGGGGGATGAACAACAAAGGGCGTAGCGACCTACCGCAATCTTCTCAGGCTAAAGGCAAAGAAACTATGTCTGTCGAGTTATCCGGAGATGTACAGTCGAAGGCCAAGAAGAGCGGCTTCAACAATCAGGAGCCTAAGTTCCCTCCAAAGCAGTACTCCTTCAAAGATGATCAGGTGGTCACGATATTCCATCTGCTCCACAAAGGGAACAAAATGAAACTGCCAGATGCTCGGCGTCCCAATGAGATAGGGTGCACAACGACCCTAAATACTGCCTCTACCACAGGATGATCCACCATCCTACTGACAAGTGCTATGTCCTCAAGGACAAAATACAAGCCCTGGTCGATGCAGGGGTTCTGACGTTGAAGACGGACCAGAAGAAAGTCACTGCTAATATGGTGACCCTCGAGTTCGGCAAAACTCCAAAGGTCACAGTTCCTGACGGAACTTATCCAGTCCCTGCGCCACGGTTGGAAGTCAGACATCCTCCAGCTACAACTCAAAACAATAAGGGTCTTGTTCCCTTGACATTGGAGACAGGAGAAATCATGTGGATACACCCAGACCTCGTCCAAGACATGCAGTGGGATTCAAAGAAGCCCAAGTCAAAGGGCAAATCTTGCAATGTCATCTCCATCCTGCCAGACGACGGCAATCTTACATCGGCTTCCCTCAGTGATTCAGAAGGGGAAAAGCTTGCTTGCACAGCGCGAGCCGATACGCCTCAGCAGACGGGCACCCGATCCGGAAAATCATACTTAAGGCAGTATGAAAAGTCTACTGACGAGACACAACAGCAAACGACGTCAGTACAAACACCAGCATCCACTCCAATCCCAACCAAGGGAAAAGAGAGACCTAAGGAGGTACGATTCGACCACATGTTGAAGAAACCACCAGGCCAAGGGTTTGATACGCCCTTTCGGTTTGACATATTGGCTCAGCTGGCCAATATCCCGGCTCGTATCACAATGCACGAGCTCCTTCGTCTCTCGAAAGAAATAAGAGAAGCACTCAGGGTTGCGCTGGCTAATTCAGAATCATTCCTGACATGCATACCAGAGGTCCCTAACGAAGACGTTCAGTCTCCTTGCCCAGAATGTCATCATGCACAATCAAAGGTGCCCGCTATTACATTCACAGCGGAAGATATGCTTCTCAAAGACAACAAGCACGATCGACCTCTGTACTACACCGGATATATCGGCTCAACGTGCATTGAAAGAGTACAAGTCGACCCGGGGTTCGCACTCAGCATCGTCCCCAAAAGGCTTCTTTACTTCCTCGGCATACCACTGTACAGGTTGTCCGCAACCACTACTACAATATACGGTTTCAACGCCTGGAGCAGTCATCCACTGGGGAAAATTCGACTCCGTTGCAGAATCGGGAGCCTGAAGTCAGAAGTGACATGCTATGTCATTGATGCTGACACATCATATAACCTGCTGCTAGGACGACCATGGATCCATGCCAACTGGATCGTTCCCTCCACCCTGCACCAATGCTTCAAATATGTCGAAGATGACGCGACAGTGCGAACTGTCTTTGCTGAAAAGCAACCATTCAAAGGGGTAGAAAATTACTTCACTGACGCTCTCCTGCATCAAGAGGCTGGTGAAACACCCAAAGAACCATTACCGGATGATGATGAAAGTGGCAATGAAGCGGATTCAGAATTCGAAGCAGGCATGCCAGCCATTCTGATTGGTGAACCAATTATAGCATGTCTCAATAATCCCCAATGTAATACTCCTTCAGAGGATGAAGGTGAATGGGTAATTAATGATAATGTTTCTTTCGATTATCCTGCGAGTATTGGGCTGTTTGAATCCATTACGGATGGCTCTCTGCACATGCCTTTACATAAGCCGAGTGCGGCCAGCACGCCCATGGAATCTGCAGAAGGAGCCGTTTTGGTGATCCCGCCATCCAAAGAAGGTCAGTTACCGATAATCTTCGGTAGAACCCAACCACGGGGACCTACAGTTGCAGATTCAAGTTCAGGTTCAGATACTCCACAGTTCTTCTGTTACGCGCAGCCGGCGCGTCACATTATGAAGAAAATGGGATATAACTTGAAGCATGGAATGGGCCTGAACTTTAGAAAAGGAAGGCGCAGCTTGATGCGTAATTTTGCCCCAAAAGGGAAGCCTGTAAATTACTATGATAGCACACGCAGGGGGTTAGGGTATGTTACACCCACATCATCAAAAACAGTTCAAGCCAAGGACGATGGATCGATTCCATCACATTCGGCCTCATCCTCCGAGTGGGACTCGGATATCAGTGTAGGAGGAATGTTCGAAGACTTCACTGTCAATATGACTTCAAGCAGTCAATTGGAGCCCGCAGAAGCTATTGATGAGGAGCCATGGGCCCAGCAATTAAACCTCCAGTGGGAAAAGCGATTCGAACTGCGCGAACCACCTACTGAAGACAAAGTGATGCAGGTCAACCTGGGAAGTCAAGATCATCCCAAACCCATCTTTATAAGTGAAAGCCTATCACTTATAGAAAAGCAAGAATTGATAATGCTCATAAAAGAGTATATAGACGTCTTCGCATGGAGCTACGAAGACATGCCCGGACTTGATCCACAGGTCGCTATGCACCGTCTAAACATCAAGCCTGACGTCAAGCCAGTCAAGCAGCAACAACGTCGGTTTCGCCCGAACATTATGGAAGCTATTGAAGCCGAAGTTCACAAGCTCATTGCATGTGGCTTCATCCGGGAGGAACAACATCCAGATTGGGTAGCCAACATTGTCCCCGTCCTCAAAAAGAACGGGAAAATACGGATCTGCATCGACTATCGTGATCTCATCACGGCCTGTCTTAAAGACGAATTCCCACTGCCCATCACCGACGTCATGATTGACAACACATGCGTGTTCGAAAGAATGTCTTTCATGGACGGCTTTTCAGGATACAACCAGATTAAGATGTATCCCGACGACGAGAAGCATACTTCGTTCCGAACACCATTGGGGGTATATTGCTATACTGTAATGCCCTTCGGACTGAAGAACGCCGGAGCAACCTATCAGCGGGCAATGAGTACGATCTTCCGCGATCATCTCTGAAAAACGGTGGAGTGCTATGTCGACGACATTGCCGTCAAAAGCCGCAACAAGAATGAACATCTTCGCGACCTGAGAACGATGTTCGACATAATGCGGGCTCATCAACTGAAAATGAACCCGACAAAATCCTTCTTGGGAGTTTCAAGCGGCAAGTTCCTTGGGTTTATTGTCACATCAAAAGGGATTCATCTTGACCCAGACAAAGTCAAAGCCATCCAGAGCATGCATCCACCGAGGAATCTCAAAGAGCTCAGAGGCTTGCAAGGCAGGCTGGCTTATATCAGAAGATTCATTGCAAATCTCTCAGGCCGCTGTCAACCGTTCACCCGACTCATGAAAAAGGCTGTTTCCTTCGTATGGGATCAAGCTTGCCAGGAAGCTTATGAAGACATCAAGAGGTACCTCACAAAGCCTCCAGTCTTAGTGGCCCCTACATCAGGGAAACCATTCTTGCTTTATGTAAAAGCTATGTACTACTCCCTCGGTGCCTTCCTCGCTCAAAAGGACTATAATGGCCACGAGCAGGCCATTTATTATCTGAGCAGAACTCTCATAGGAGCGGAATCTCGCTACAACCCTATCGAGAAAGAGTGTTTAGCTCTCGTCTTCGCTGTTCAGAAGACACGACATTATTTGGTCGGCCAGACCATACATGTCATCTCCAGAGTAAACCCATTGCGTCTTCTTATGACGAAGCCAGGATCATTGAATTCAAGATTGGCTAAGTGGGCACTTTTATTGTCTCAATACGACATGATTTTCACCCCTCAGAAGGCGGTTAAAGGCCAGACCCTTGCAGAGTTCTTGGCTGCTCATCCAGTTTCGAAACATTCAAAACTTCACGAAGATATCCCTGATGAAGTCTTCGAGTCTTATGCAACCTCAGAAGAGGAAGTGTGGCAGATGTTCTTTGATGGAGCATCGCGAATGGGCCCTAAAGGCAAGATTATTGCCGGAGCGAGGGTTGTGTTTATCTCCCCGCAGAACCATGTTCTTCCCAGAGCATTTTCTTTGACAGAATCATGCTCCAACAATGTAGAAGAATATAATGCCCTGCTCATTGGTCTTCAACTCGCCCATGGAATGGGGGTACAATACCTCGAAGCTTATGGCGATTCAAAACTGATCATCAATCAGGTTAAAGGCGAATACGAAGTCCGCCATGAGGACTTGGTGCCTTATTACCACACAGCCGTTGAATTGGCCAACCTATTTGAAGGCTTCTATATGGGCATGTGTCTCGATCTCAAAACACCAAGGCGGATGCTCTTGCTGCGTTAGCAACAACACTAGCCTTGCCAGCCGACACCGAGTATCACCTCACGGTCGCAACTCGACATCTTGTATGCTCCAAGCACATGCTAAGAACTCGAGAAGTCTATAATGTCTCCACGGATCTTGAGCCGAGAGATTGGCGCTTTCCTCTCATTGACTATGCTTTGCACGGTCTGCTCCCAGACGATCCTAAAGAAGCGGCGTCCGTCAGACGAAGGTCTCTCCGTTTCTACTACGAACCAACTTTGAAGACACTTTACCGTCGGTCATATGACGGTGTTCTCCTCCGTTTCCTTTCTCATTCAGAGGCACAGGAAGCGCTCCGAGAAGCGCACGACGGCATTTGCGGCGCTCATCAGCCAGGTCCAAAACTTAAGGACAGGTTGCACAGAATTGGATACTATTGGCCAACTATGATAGCCGATGCCATCCAGTATGCACGAAGGTGTAAAGCATGTCAGATTCATGCGAATTTCATACACCAGCCTTCGGAGTTGCTCCACCTAACTGTTGCTTCATGGCCATTTGAAGCATGGGGAATCGATGTCGCAGGGCCAATCAGCCCTTCTTCGACAAAAGGACATTGGTTTATCCTGGCAATAACCGACTACTTTTCAAAGTGGGCGGAATCTATACCACTGGTTGAAGTCAAAACCTCTAATGTGGTTAATTTCATCAAGCACCATGTCATCCATCGATTTGGTGTACCTAGGCGGATCATCCACGACAACGGTCCCCAATTCATAAGCCAAGTATTCCATCGGTTCTGCGATAAATACCGAATTCAGAATGTGGCTTCAACCGCCTATAATCCCGCCGCTAACGGCTTAGCGGAAGCATTCAACAAAACGATCATCAAGCTACTCAAGAAATTCGTCTCCTCGAACAAGCGAGATTGGAACGACAAGCTTGGTGAATGTCTTTGGGCATACCGAACCACGGTTCGAACACCGACAGGCAATACGCCTTTTTTCCTGGTATATGGGTGCGAAGCAGTCATCCTGTTAGAAATCCAGATGCCATCATTGCGAGTCGCTCTGACCACCAAGATCACATCAGAAGACAATGATCGATTACGTCTTCAAGAGCTCGAAGCCTTAGATGAGAAGCGGCTACAAGCTCAGCAGCATATCGAGCTATATCAAGCTCGAATCTCAAAAGCCTTCAATAAGAAGGTCAGACAAAGAGTCTTCCAGAAAGGAGACCTGGTTTTAGCCGTCAGACGACCGATGATGATGACGCACAAGATCAAAGGCAAATTTCAGCCTAAATGGGAAGGACCGTTTGTCATAGAAACAGTCTATTCAAACGGAGCATACTGCCTCATGACCTCAGATGGCGACCTACTCATGATGCCGATCAATGGCAAATTCTTAAAGAAGTATTATCCTTAATCAAGGATCCTTCTCATGATCAAGTTAACATTACACCTCTGATCAAGATCTTCGTGTCCCAAGTACACACAAAGAGAGCCTTTCTCTTCCTCCAAGCGAGATAATACAACTGTAAACCAGTGGGAACCTGGTCACGTACTGGCTGTCCCAAAAGAGAATCAAGGTTATGCATATATTAACCAGATAATCCGACATCCTTAACAATTAAGGATAGAGGAAAATGTTGGCCTGTAAGCCCAACATAAATCCTCGACAACTCATCATGCTGAGGGGAATAGCATGGCTAGCCCAACTCAAACGGTAGTTGGTAAAGGCATATCAAACCCGTTGACAGCTGGGGGTTTGCTAAAAATCCTAAGGGACCCGTTCCCATTTGATCCCCTCTCCAAAATCACTTACCAATTCTCATCCATAGAATGGTAAGACCACATATACATTTTGCTGTTACGTTAACATTAAACCTATGACAGTGATTCCCTCATTTCTCCCCGTGAGAACGAGACCTCCAAAATCACTTACCAATTCTCATCCATAGAATGGTAGGACCACATATACATTTCGCTGTTACGTTAACACTAAACCTATGACAGTGATTTTCTCGTTTCTCCCCGTGAAAACGAGACTTTCTCCCAAACTCCATTACAATTTTGAGCTTGGTGGCGTCTCAATCGGTTATGTCATTGCGACCTCTGAACCAGCAGACAGCTAAGTCTCAATTCCGAGCCCTGTTGACATTTACAAAAGACAGGTCTCGATACTTGTTGACATTTACAAAAGACAAGTATCACCAACCTTGAGCTTGGTGGCGTCTCAAACGGTTATGTCATTGCGACCTCTGAACCAGCAGACAGCCAAGTCTCAACCCCGAGCCCTGTTGACATTTACAAAAGACAGGTCTCGATACTTGTTGACATTTACAAAAGACAAGTATCACCAACCTTGAGCTTGGTGGCGTCTCAAACGGTTATGTCATTGCGACCTCTGAACCAGCAGACAGCCGAGTCTCAATTTTGAGCTTCTTGACATTTACAAAAGACAAGTCTCAACCCCAAGCCCTGTTGACATTTACAAAAGACAGGTCTCGATGCTCGTTGACATTTACAAAAGACGAGTATCACCAATTTTGAAGCTTGGTGGCGTCTCATTCGGTTATGTCATTGCGACCTCTGAACCAGCAGACAACTAAGTCTCAATTCCGAGCCCTGTTGACATTTACAAAAGACAGGTCTCGATACTTGTTGACATTTACAAAAGACAAGTATCACCAACCTTGAGCTTGGTGGCGTCTCAAACGGTTATGTCATTGCGACCTCTGAACCAGCAGACAGCTAAGTCTCAATCCTGAGCCCTGTTGACATTTACAAAAGACAGGTCTCGATACTTGTTGACATTTACAAAAGACAAGTATCACCACCCTTGAGCTTGGTGGCGTCTCAAACGGTTATGTCATTGCGACCTCTGAACCAGCAGACAGCCGAGTCTCAATTTTGAGCTTGTTGACATTTACAAAAGACAAGTCTCAATCCTGAGCCCTGTTGACATTTACAAAAGACAGATCTCGATGCTCGTTGACATTTACAAAAGACGAGTATCACCAATTTTGAAGCTTGGTGGCGTCTCATTCGGTTATGTCATTGCGACCTCTGAACCAGCAGACAGCTAAGTCTCAATTCCGAGCCCTGTTGACATTTACAAAAGACAGGTCTCATCTTTCGATCTGACAAGGACCGGTTTCGGGCTTGGTGACGTCTCAACCAGTTATGTCATCGCGACCTCTGAACTGACAGATAGCCAAGTCTCATCATCCAGCCCAACAAGGACTATGTTATCAAGAAATTGCAATACAATTTGGAACCGCAATTCAGAAAGAAGAATAAGATTGGAGATTCGACAAAAAAAAGAAGAAAGAATTGTATTTATTCCAAAAGGATAAAGTACATGAAGCTACAGGCGCACACTGTAAGATCTGAGCCGCTCTCCAAGGGAGTCCAGCCTCGTCCTCCTGTCATCAGCAGCCTGGGCAAGCGCTTGCGACCTCAACTCGGCCTCATTGAAATCCATTGCCTGAGTCAGACAAGCTTCAACCTCCGCCAAAGTTGCCCTCTATGACAGCCCCTGCTGTGAGAGCTCTTTATCTTGAGCCTTCAGCTGCTCAAGCCGCGCAGTTTCTTCAAGACGCACCAGTTTAGCCTTGGATAAAATAAGATTCGCTTTCCTGATCATTTCCTCGGCCTTTCCAATCTTGTCTTCAGCGTCAAGAAGAGCACTGGTGGAGGCGTCAATTGCACTTCCGACCTCTGCCTGCCTTGTTTCCAAGGATTTCAAGTCAGAAGAGATAGCCTTAGCAGCCTCTTGAGCGGCAAGCCGGACCTCGTGCTTTTGAGCGACGAGACGCGCAAACCGCTCATCAACTAAAGACTCCAGGTCCGAACAGCGGAGACGGCGCCATTCCTCTACATCCTTCTCAAATTCATCCACCAGGAGTTCCAAAGCAGTAGCCTGGTGATACCCTCGAAATCCCGAATACTTTCGATGCCACGGGAGAGGACCACCTTTAACTTTGAGAACGGCATAGTCGAGCCCTTCAAAACCAGGTCGATAGTCCGCCCTAAGCCTTTATAAAAGTTATCGACGAGGTCACCTATATAGTCGTTCTCAACCTCAGCCACTTCTGGTAGAGAGATAACCTCAGAGAAATCCACCGGCCTGGTCATCACTATTGTGGAAGGAGCAATGGGAACGTCAACAGCAGGGCAGATTGTCAGTGATTTCTGCGGAGTCTTCATGAAAATTAGTGCGCTAGCCACCGCTGAGGTAGGGCTGGCAACCATCTCCTGAACAGCAGGCTCAACTACCAGAGTTAGGGAAGCAGGGCTTGTAATCACCCTCAGCTCCGCACTTGGCAAAATTGTCGGCACCTCACTCGTTGATATAGTTGGGAGTGAGGACACCTCCGGAACTGCTCCCCCTTTAACCTCTGGTCCTTCGGCTGACTTGGGCCGATAAGAAGGCAGGTCGCCGTACAACGCATCCAGCACAGCAGCATCAGCCGCGGTCGAAGCGCTCATGTCACCCTTGACCCTTCGGGGAAATCTTCTGGCTCTCTTAAAGCCGATGCATCTTGAGGTCGAACACCTGTAACAAGACTGCGATTAGTAGGGACACTACATGTAAAAGAAGCCAGGAGGTTAGGACAATACCAAAGGATGATGTCGCTTCAAACATCTCGTCAGCCACATCAGTCTCCAGGGGCTCCATCGGAAAATTTTTGGCAGAACCAGCACGAATAGCCGGCTCGCTTTCGCTGGCCGAGTATCCTGTGGACCACCCGATAGAGCTCGATGTCTCAGGACTTCCTTTAGAAGTCCCAGGGCCCGAGGGGCCAATGTCGGCCACATCACCTCCGGACTCTTCCAGACGGGCAAAAGAACCAGCTTCAGCTCCATAACTGAATAGGGGATCATAATGTTCCCCTTGCTCTCCAGCTGCCTCAGCTCCTACAATCAAGAAGGATTGATAAATCAATGGAAACACACAAAAAGGCGTATTATATGGACAGGGTTAATCTTACCTAGGCCCGGAGCGAATTCACCGCTAGTCGGCTCAGCAACCGACGGTTCAGCTGCTAATGGGGCAGCAGGAGGAATCGCTGTAGAGGGATGACCCCCTACGACAATCGTTGGAGCTTGGCGGCGGGGCTTCTTCGCCAATGATTTCCTACGAGAGCTACCTGCCCGCTTTCTTTTGAAGTGGATTTCGGAATCCTCTTCCTCCACTTCTTCTATACAGCGAGAGGGAGCCGTCCCCATCACGCCAGAGCCAGTTGCAGGAGTCTCAGCCCCCGCTCCCACCTCGAAGCGAGGACTCTCGGTATCTGAAGCCTCGATGTCTTCCACAGCAACAAACTCCTCTATACCTGGAGTGCGAACCCTTTTATCAGAAGCCTTCTGTCTCAGCCGCTGAGAAATTAACTTCACACCAGAGCTGTTAGCATTGAACCCAAGAGGTGTGGAGTTGGAAGGCGTACCATTGGCAAAAGCACAGGGTCATTAGGAGATTGAGATTCTTTAACGGCGTACGCAGCCGCGCCCCGGTACCGCTTGCGGTAAAGAATCGCCAAGCACGGGCCCCATCAATAAGGCTCCCCATGAAAGCCAAATTGAGATTCGGATTGCCCACGTAAAGTTGGTCATACCCAAACTGACGGGCAAACGACTTGGAACATAGGGCTCCAGGTAGCAGGTGTCCCCGCTTCTATACAATAAATGCGAGGGCCGGATACTGACCAGCCACTCAAAAATTCCCCGGCTCAGGGACGAATGCCCCTCCCCATCTTTGAACTCTTCCCCATAGCCTGCACCCCGAATACGGGGAAAACAGCGGAAGAGACTATAGACGTCATAGCGACGTACTAATTTACGGGCCTCAGCCACGTATTTCTTCTGCCATGAGCATCCTTCGAATCGGCGGAGGAGCGCCATTCGAACATCCTGCGGAGGATCCTCTCCAGCTTCGATTAGAGAAGGACAATGCAAGGCGAACCACGCCATCAAGTAAGTATACGGCAGACCTATTCTGGGGTTAGGTCCGTCGCGGGGCAAAATGGTCCCCTTTCCACGCTTCGTCGTTGGTGGCCTGCAAAAAGCCTCCGTCAATGCACGAAGGCCTCTCTGGATACAGCACACCATGGCCGAGAGAAGTCCCAGAGGATGACCATGAACCAAACGAACAGCGGGCAGCAAAACATTCGGATGAACGACGTCACCCGAAGAAGACGGCACCACGCACCTCTTCAGCCAGACTGTTAGGAAACCAGCCAGAAGTGCCTTCCGGGACATCGGCCTACGAGCCTGATGATGGAAGCTTCGAAGAACATCACCCTTCTCATAGGGACCATCGTCTTCCTTCACAACTAGGTCCCTTTGGGAGTGCTTTTGCATCCGGTCAAAGATGTCTTCATCAGCAACTCCGCAATGTGCTGCCTCAGGAGCATTCTCCATGTCTGGGAACAAATAGTCTCCCCAGCTTTTCAAGCTACAGGAGATTCCCTTATTGCCCCCATGCATACTGGAGCAAATATACAAGTGGCACATTAACTCCCTGTAGGTCTCGAACAAGGCAGGCTCCTGCTTCTCCAAAAGAGCCAACTCTGCCTCGCATGGAAAGTATTCTTTATAAGGGAGAGACCCGAAAGGCAAAGCAGAGACTACCCACATCTCATGCAGGGCCATACCCAACTCACCGACAGGGGTGAAGAAAGTCCCCGAAGCTGGGCAATACAATTCAAAGATGGCGTAGAAGCACGACACATTCATCTCATTGCCGTAACAGGTCGCCCTGACGGCCTCATAGAGGTTTAGCCCCTCCAAATCCTCCTCGAAATGAGTAAGGATGTAGGTAGTCAAATCCACCCACCATGCCTTCGGAGGGTGTATCCAGCCTGGAGTCCTGAAGTCAGTAGCCGGGTAGTTCCCATTGACTTTGAAGAATTGGTTGCCAAAGGTCAACGCCACTACAGGATTTTCTCCCACTGGGATGTCTCGCGACACGTTCCCAGGATGCAGGCCCATTATGCAATGAGGAGGCCCCGCTCTTGCATAACCAGGAGATTGAAGCATCAATTTTCCTATGTGAACGGAGTCAGCACTCCGGCTCACTTCCCACGACATCTTCCGAGCCTGCGTCACACACTGGAAGGAAGACAAAGAAAAATGGCGTTTTTGGACGGAAGGTAGAACCTCTCGCCATCCAACTGGAAAATCCACTGCCCTTCCCCTGCATGTAGTTGGTGGTCAGGGTCTGGTGCGGCATCCCCGAACATGAAATCGGGCTTCTTATAGACTCGACGGTCAATGTCTTCAAGAGGAGCTGTGGTCAGGATACTCCTCGTGGTATATTGATCACTACTATGAATGAGCGTGTCCCGAACGATGGAGCTCCGCTCACTGAACAGATAAGCCTGCCCTTGAAATTGTAAGCTGATATTGCCATCCGATCCCATGGTCATCCCGAACAGGTTGTTTGAAGGACCAGGAGTATAGTGTACTGCAGAAACAAAGAGAAACTATGATTAGTTCATCAGCCGAAAGAGGGATATAATCAGAACGCAAAATTTGACAAGGCATAGCCTCGTCCTCTGAGCGAGGATTGGCTTAAATGATAGCTTCGTCCCGAATCTTAGCTTCGCAGCTACAGTGTAACTCCGCATCCCACACGGGGACAGGATGCAGGAAAAACATCCAAGTGTTAGCTTCGCTTTGGAAGCTCAGCTTCGAACAACAGGATGTGGCAAAACCTCGAAGGATAACTTCGTCAGAAGGGCATTACGGTCCTTTTCTGTCAAATTTCAAAGGACAGCTTCGCATTCTGTCATTCAACAGGATGTGAACCGCTTAAAGGTTAACTTCGCTTGGAAGCTTGAAGTAGAATTCTTCAGTTCTTGGATTCCCGATCAAGGAATCAAGATAAAATCAGGGAATTGGACTCCCTAAAATCACGAGACCATGATTGTTCTCATGTTGGATTTATCCAAGGACAGCCAGAGATCGGCCTTAAAGGAGAGACGACAGTATCTAATGTTCTCATGTTGGATTTATCCAAGGACAGCCAGAGATCGGCCTTAAAGGAGAGACGACAGTCTCTAATGTTCTCATGTTGGATTTATCCAAGGACAGCCAGGAATCGGCCTTAAAGGAGAGACGACAGTCTCTAATCAAAAGGGAAAGTTCCCTACCGGCGATTGGTCGTTCGATGACCGGAGGAGGAGAAGGACCCTCCGCTGCAGAGGTTGCGATCTCTTTTCCCGCTCGTCTCTTGGGCGCCATTGAAGAACTGTGGAAGTTCTTGAATTCTTGAAGAAGGAGGAAGAAGAAGAGTCAAATGCTCTGGAAAATTCAAAGAGAAGTGATGACTCTCTCTCAGCCCGATCGGGCTTTTATAGGCCAATCAGCGCCTGAAACGACGCCTCGAAAACAGTATAGGCTGTCGTTTCAAATTAATTTGGAACGCCGCCTAACGCGCCTTTCCGAGAAGCGCTGATTCAGCCACTAAGGCTTAACCTCGCTAATGAACCGAAGTGCGGACTTCGCACAAGTTCATCAAGAACTTCGCCAGAAGGGTCGCCTTAGCCCACTAAGGGTATAGTTCGCCGACATGCCAGCATCGTGCGAAGCTCATTCAAAAAGGACCCTGTCCTTAACTCTGCACAAAGTTTAGCCCCGCTATGGCCAAATTCTCAATGAAGGCAGGCAAAATCAGATGAGCAGAAAATGAACTTTCATTGATTTAAAAGGAAAGGTACATTGATACTACATCAAAGTTGTATCATTTGCTCAAGAGACATACAAGTGGTTTTATCTGCTTCCAAACCACACCAACTGGACACGAAAGGCCTTCCTCCTGCACAAAGGCTGTGACCAGTTGTGCCACAAGGACAGGGCCATAATTTTTCACATAATGGCAGATTTTGCCACCAGGAAGCTGGATCACCTTTGATGAAAATCGACAATGAACTTATCGCCGCCAACACGATAAATCACCTATAATGGGAATTGGCAGTGATGTCAGTGATCTAACAGGTGTGACATCCGCCTCCCCGAAGTGGATCATCTCGGATAGGCGGCTACCAGCCTCACCTCAGAATGAATCATCTCGTATAAGAGGCTGCCAATAGCCTCTGGGACACACATCAGCTGCCCCAAGTTGTTCCTCCTGCTTAAAAGTAAAGCTTCAACCGGGGAAGCATAAGGCAACTTTTCGGTCTCTTTCATCAAGACAAAAGATTGGCGAACATAGCTCACTACAATGCAAAATTGGAGCAAGTTAGCAGTTAAACACAAAAGATACTGCAAAAGCGCTAAAGCCGAAATCTTTGGGGTGAAGCAATCTGATTTCGATTGGAGCAGAGGATAAGCCTCGCTTGCACAGTGATGATGGGCTAGCTCAGCAAACGCCAAGTCCTAGTCTCGCCTATATGGCTAAGCCAGACTGATCCTATGGGACACAGTCTTAGCCTCACCTATATGGCAAGACTGGCTCAACCTTGAAGAGACCAGGTCCCAAGTTCTGCCTGTGCAGCGGACTTAACATGCAATGATCTTTCTGTGATCAAGTCAGAATGATAGCTTCGCTGGGAAGCTATGCTGAAATCCTTCTCTGCAGACCAGTCAATTACAAGATGAAGAACAAGGAAGCTAATCCCTGAAGCAGCTGTTAAAGCTGAATTAAGGGAGATGAATTCCCTAAAATCGGTGAAGTCGTTGAATGATCAAGACTTACCAGTCCTTGGTTGAATAATGACCAGAGTGGGCATTCCTACTAATTCAGAGATCTGAGTATCTCTCTCAACCAAGAGAAGAGAAGAAGAAGAGCAGATCTCTTCTCTTCAGAGGACCTCAAGTGTCCTATTTATAGGCCCCATGGCCTGAGCGCTGCCGCCTCAAGCGTGGAAGCACGAGCGCATTTAAGGCATTTACTGCGCCTTGAGAACAGGGACGGCTTCCCTTGGAACCGTGCAAAGGGAGAAATGTCTCCCTCATATAGGCACTTATGGCGCCTTGAAGAAAGGGAATATCCTCCCTTGGAAACGTGCAAATCGGAGAATATCTCCCTCGATCAGTGTGAAGAAAGGAGTAATCCTCCTCGTAACCGGCCCACGGCAGTTGGCCTCGGGAAAGCGACAGATGTTCCAGAGCGAACTTATCTAGCTGCGAAGCTACCCAGACGCGAGTCTACATGATTCTTCGGCGAATCTACATCCCAAAGCAGGATTCAAAGCGAAGCTGAACTCAACCATCATGGCGACGTTCATACTCCACACACCACCAATCAAAGCAGTTCAAAGTATTTCAAAGTCTGAGCTATTGCAGACTTTCGAAAACTTTGAAGGGGGTCTTGTTGACACTTAAAAAAGACAAGATTCTTATTGGTCCGAACAATGTCTAAACTTGTTGACATTTACAAAAGACAAGTGACAGACGAGCTGAAGACCAGTTTCATCCATCTCCGAGGGACAAGGAAGCAACCTGGACTCCACTGATCCAGCAAGCAGACAGTGAACCCAGATTGTTTCTAAACAGACCTCAGTAGGTCTAAAATGCTAGCACTTAGCATTACATGAGCTCAAAGGGATAGCCTCGCCTGAGAGGCTAATATCACTCGACTTCGCCTCGAAGCCATTCAAAGCCTTGCCAAGAAGCTAACTCGCAACTTCGCCACAGAGGACTTCCAGCTCCGCCAAAGGGTTTCTTTCGGACTTCGCCAGAAGCTGTCTCTAGCTCCGCTGTGAGTTCAAAGCGGGCATCGCCGCTGCTGGTCTGCTATGGTCAACCTTTGACCAATCAAATCTCCAGATGAGATCGGATCTAATCAGATTAAATCCAATTAAGATCAAATCAGAGATCAAATTTGGCAGTTGATTGCCACAATCTCTTGACTCTCCTAAAACGAGTAGGAAGATCAGGGAAAATCCTCCAACGATATGGAAAGGATCAAGAAGATCAACCGACTTGCCAATTATAGCTTCGCAGAAGCTGATCCTAGCCTCACAACAAGGCTACTTTCCAGATTTAAACAGATCTGATTCAATCTGTTTCCATATTTTCAAGGGACGATTATACCCTTGCTCTCCCTATAAATAGCCCATCAGGGGCACAAGAAGAGGACAACGCGCAAGAGGACTCCACAAGCAGAGACTTCTTCATAAAGCACCGTGCGTTCTCGAATTCATAGACCTTTTAGAGAATTGCTTTCTCTATCCAGGGTGTTGATACCCTAACGTCGTCCTTCTTCTTAAGGAATCTTCGGAACCAGGCGAGAAGGAATTCCTAATTGAAGGCGATTTTGAGAAGCAGCAAGAGGGTTCTACCAACCTTCTGTTCTCTATTCCCGGAACCAGGCGAGAAGGGAATCTCATCGCTCGCATCGTCAAAGGGACAAAGTGGTCGCGCGCTGACCAGACTCCTATCGGCACACTTCTCCAGAATCTCTGAGGAGATCTACTTGTAATCTTTTTAAGAGTACTTGTAATTTAGCTCCTCAAACTCTTTTTTGTAAGTTTTCCCCCTTTGCGAACATAATGGAAAACACAAATCCAGTGGAATTTCGATAAATTTAGAAAAATCTCAAAAAAAATATTTAGATAGAAAATGTGATTTTAAGAAGTTATAAGAAAATCATTTCTTAAAATTCAACTCCGTTTGTAAATTAAAAATCTGAGAATCGATCAGTTGTACTGGTCAACACCGGTTTTGAAGATTTTCAATTTAATTCTGAAAAATTTTAGAAAATCATGAAAAATTTAAAATGTTGGAAAATGATGTTTGAAACTGAAATCAATCAAATTTAAATAGCAGAAAGGCCAAATCGAGTAATAAACTAGGATCGGGTCCCCGGTTTAGACTAGGGCTGATTCCGAGTCCACGAATCCAGATCCAAAGTAAAATGATCATAATAACAGTTCATAATACAAAACAAATACAGGAAGTAAATAAATAAATAAATAAAATAAAATAAAATAAAAAATACAATCAAAAAATCTGAATACGTAACTAAGTACGTATTCCGGGAGCGGGGTGTTACATATATATGCATGGATTAAAGTTAAGTTTCATAGAAGCTCCCCCTTAACTCATGCATAACAATAAACGCTAAGATATATAATGAAGCACATGAAACTAAACAAATATATATGCATCAATAAGGTAAAAGAAACATGCATAAATCAAAAGTTCTTTTCCCAAAAATCTTCTCCCCCTTTTTGTTTAAACTTTCAAAATCCTTCTCCCCATTTGTGAAAACATAAGAAAACATAAGATGCATAAACTCAATATATGCAAAAACTCAAATATGCATATATAAACTCAAAATCTTCTCCCCCTTTTTGTCAATCATTAACAAATGGGTGAAAAATAAATCAACAATAAGGATATATATGCGATATACATTCATGAAGGGGCAAACGCTAAGTTAGCTTCCCTGCATACATGCATTATTGAAGAAGGGATGACAAACCCTAACTCACATAAAGCATAATATACAATGCATAAGTGAAGATGTGAAGCTCCTCCTACACACATGTATCACATAAAGAAGAGATGTCAACCTCCTCAATATAAGATATACTCAATATGAATCTATATACGGAAGAGATGTTAAGCTCCTCTTGCATATAGGCAATACGTATCAAACATTTTTAATACAAATTGTTATAATACTTAAACAAATTTTGAGATACCATTTGTACATAAACAAAATTTTAAGATATCACAAGATCTTTTATACCATATGAAATTGTAAATATGTGATACCAATTGAAATTGAAGCATTTGTACATTTTGATACCAAAGAAAGAAAATATTTTATATTTTGATACCAAATGAAATATATGGTAAATTTTGATACAAACTAAAAGGTAAAACATTTTTGATACCAATTTAAATTGAAGCCTTATTGAAATCGAAACATATTGATACCAACTAAAGTATATTGTAAATTTTGATATCAATAAAATACCAATTGAAATTAATGCATAAGCTTATTTAAATACCAGATTCGATATCAATTTGAAATCAAGATTTAAGTCAAACTTAGCATAAACAAACTTTGTGCTTTAAACATGTAATAATATATTGTAGATCAAGCACAATCAAATCATATATACGTATGAAGATGAAAATACCAATAGAAATTGATATTACTTGAAATGTGAAGCATACATATATAGAAAATAAAATATAAGTATATATAAAAAAAATATCAATTATGATACCAATTGAAAATATGATGAGAATCAAGTGTATAACTCATAAAAATTCACCCTTTTCATGCACATAATAAAAGATATTTAAATTGAGCATATAAGACATGGTCGCCCATTCATCCACCCTTAAAAGGGTTGGTAGGGGTTTTCAAAAAAAGAGTTTGAAAATATTTTACAAAATTTGAAAACTCTACAAATTGAAGAATAACTAACTAGTTTAAAGTAGTTTTGAAAAACTAGTTAAAAATCCTTCAAACATGAAACTAAAACATATGTATCTCATGAGGCATGCTAAAAACATAAGAGTTGACACTCAAAATCTATAAACCTCAAAATTTCTCATGAAAATAATGTCATGAGTAAACAAATAAAGTGTGAGTGTACAAGGATCATGTAAGTAGCATTTTCATGAAAATAATAAATAAGGCACAAACAAACATGAATATCTTTTTATCAAACAAATATAAAAATTTATTTATTTATTTATTTTTAAAACAAATTTCAAGGTATATGTATGATTTATCAAAATTAATAATATACATACATATCCCAAAAATAAAAAGAGTTGATAGTAGTATTTGCATGAAGGCAAGTGACTCAAGGGTATACATGTATATTTATTAGTTGTGAACAATAATTACATATACATGAAGCAAAACATGCATAAAAATAGGGAAAACATGCATAAATGAAAGAATCATCAAAACTAGGTTATACATGTACATGTAATGAGTACAAATGCGCACTGAAATATAAACAAATAAGAATCAATTGTTGCTCACTACTTGTATAAGTATAAACACAAGTTTTAATGAAAACTACATCTAAACAAGCATTCACCACATGAAGCATAGATACAAAACATGAACATGCTAAAAATCATCAATATAAAAGCGTGTAAATAAAATAGGAGTTTAGAGATAGTTACCAAACAAAAAAACTATACTCTAAGTCTCTAAAACATGATGGTCTTCCCACCAAACTTCCTTGATAGTGATGCATCAATTTATAGTGTCCATCAAGCCCATGCATCCACCACCAAGGCACCAACTTTCTCACGTCATGTGAGAACCCACACCTATATCAAACACAAGAGGTGAGAATTTTGGTACCCATTTTCTTTTGGGTCCACGGGGGTTAGCTTTGTTTGGAACCCAAATATTTTTATTTGCAAAATTTGTAGAATTTAATCTATCATAATAAAATTTTGCTAAATGGCATTTGCGGCCGCAATGTGTACACTTGTACACTCTAGGATGCACATGTGAATGAGTGTGATCATGGTGTGCAAAGTGTGCATATATATGCCGTGGGTAATGTGCATGAACATGTGGAGCTTGTTTCTTTTGAAACAAGATTTCCAATCTATTACGATTAAATGCATAATTGCTCAAAGTTGAGCTCAAGTAATCTATTCTATTTTTTAAAATTTTTATCTCATTTTTATCAAAGGTAGTAGCATGAAATGCATGATCAACAATCTTTTTCTTTTAGGAACATTTTGAAACAATTTTTCTTTTCAAAGAGTTGTTTTCATTTAAAGCAATCCCTTTTCCTTTTTCCATCAAAATAATTTTATTTTTCAAAGAAGTATTTCCTTCACAAAGATCATTCAATTTAGAAGTCAAAGAAATTTTGTCCTTTTTCAACATGTCATTTTCTTTTGAAATGTTTTCCAATTTAGTTTGAAAAGAATCTTTTTCTTTTAAAAGGAATCAAATTTATTTTTCATTTTCTTATTATCCTTTTTAAGCAACTCATACTTTTCAAGAAGTTGTTGATAAAAAGATGCAAGTTCATTATAAGACATATCAACATCCTCTTCTGACTCAGATTCGGAGTTTACCTCAAGAGGGTTATCCCCTTGGACCATGTAGCATACGTTGAAAGCCTCACTTCTAACATCCGAGTCGCTCTCCGCATAGTGTTGTTCTTGTTCGCCAAGGGAGACTATAGTATTCTAAACTACAAAAGCCGAATTAAAATTAGCAACCCTAGATAAATATTTATCATTTAGGGTACTCTTCAAAGTATGGATGGCTTTTGCATTAGCCTCTAAATGTTTGCCATTTAAACAATATGAATTTTTAATAATGGCAAAGTAAACATGAATGCCAAGGGCTTTGAGGTGCAAGGACATCTTAACTTTTCAAGTTTGGATGTTAAGAATGTGAAAAATGGGAGGTGATATGAAATCCATAGTGTGTACAAATATTGTGATTAACTATAAATGAGGATCTTTAACTCAAGGTGGTTAGACCCAAATCAAGAGCACTAGGTTCTGATACCAATTGTAATCACCTGAGGGGGTGAATAGGTGACTAGCTAATCTAATAATGAATTAATGCGGAATTAAAACTATTAATGCAAACTAAAAACTACTATGCACACCACACCAAGTATAACATAAGAGTGTAGCTGAATTTTCCGTGAAGGGCTTTGGACTAACTCCTCAAGATTCCTCTAGATAAGAGTTGAGGTGCCGCTTTGACTCTCTTGGTTGAATACAAGTGTGAGCAAACAATCCCCAAGCATATAATAATATAGAACAAGTATATCAAGCAAGTAATGAATATCAACAATAAGAGCATGCAAGATATAAACACAAGTGAGAGATAGAGAGAGCAATTGCAAATACGGGAGATTTATTTTGAGATTCGAGCACCCTTTCTCTACATCCCCGCCTCTAACACTATGATGGATTTTCACTATAAACTGACCCCACTGGATCACTCGGTGCCGCAACACCTACAAGGAGTTCACACTAGAACTCTTGGACTCACTAGTCCCCTCACTTGTTCCTGCAAGAACAAACACACGCAAGCACGCAAGCTTGCCGAGACCGCACTTCTACACCGAGCTCTCACAGAACTCGAAACAACGTGAACCCGCAAGTCCGCCTGCTCAAAGTACAATGTAGAATACTTGGTGATCTAAACACTTTGATCACCTAAACCAACTCTCACAATAACTCTCCTATATGATGGATTTAGCAATGGAAAGCTCAAGTATATGTGAGAAAAATAAGGATTAAATTGGTGGTGAAAAACTCTAGAAATCACTTTTGAAAACTCTTGATAAACTCTCCTTTTGATTTGAAAATATTGGCTCTAAAACATGTGAATAAAACCACTGATATAGGTAGGAAAAACTAGGCCAAAAACTCTCTTAAAATCTTGTGGAAAACAGTCCAAGGGAACCCCAATTTATAGGCTAACAAAAACTAGCCGTTGGGGTCCAAATCAGCAATCTGGACTGCTGGCGGTTGACCGCCCGGTTGACCGGCCAACGGTCAGATTTCTGACTGTTGAGCCAGCGATCGACTGGCCGGTCGACCGTTGCTTGGCAAATGACCTAGCGGTCGACTGCCCGGCCGACCGGGCATTTTCAGAGAGCAGAGACTCTCTGGCGGTCGACCGACCTAAGCTGTACATGCTTGTGCACATCGGTCGACCGGAGCGATTGACCGACTTCTATCCCCGTCGACCATCCGGTCGACCGGCAAAAGGCCAGTCCAGCACATTATAGGGATTTAAAACATGTCATTTTACCTTCAATAAAATCCCATAAATTCTCTAAAAATCTACAAAATTAAGTTTAATAATATACTTTGATATACAAATATGTTTGAGTAAAAATCAAAATATGTTACAAACATTTTGAACTATTTTTTTGTTATAAAAATTTTGGCTTTAAACAAAATCCGTATTTTTTCAAATCGATTTTTTCAAAACTTCTCCAAACAAAAAAACAAGATATTTTAAATACTTTTGAAGCTTAGTTTGTATGGATATGATCCACTACACATATATGATGAAATATCTATGTTTTTGACATTAAGCTCTAAATAAAGTCTTGGTAGAACACATGTATACTTTGAAGTTTAAAAATCAAAACGGTATTTTTCTAAAATGAAAACTCCATAATGAAAACACATAGAAATCTTGTGTGTGAGTGTATATGATACTTGAGCAATCCACCAACTAATCTATCCTTTACATTTTATCTAAAAACAAAATCTTACTACAAAACCTAGATACAAGTCTTCTCTTGAAGGTCTTCTTCTTCTTCTTAACTTGGTCCAAACCATGATCCAATGAGTTAGACTCCTCTTGAGTACTTGATGTGGTCTTGATGCACAAACTCTTGAATCAACACGTGCTACCTCCAAAACTTGACTTTAAATCCTTTGTTGAAGCTAAACACCTACTAAGAACTTGATCGTATATCTGAGACTAATTAAACATAAGATCATTAGTACTGTAACTATATGAGTTAATCATCATCAAAATTAGAGCGATGGGCCTTTGGGCCAATAGATGCATGCTTTGAATGGCTTTAACTTTGTCTGGGTCAAGATGAATTCCCTTTGATGTAACAATGAAACCCAGGAACTTACCACTCGAAACCCCCAAGAAGGATTTTGTTGGATTCATCTTCAGTCGATGAGCCCGCATTATGTCAAACATTATTATTAAGTCATTGAGATGGTCATTCTTATCACGACTTTTGATAGCAATATTGTCGACATAACATTCTACCGTCTTTCGGAGGTGGTCACAGAAAATTGTACTCATCGCACGCTGATAAGTTGCTCTCGCGTTCTTTAATCCAAAGGGCATTACGGTATAGCAGTATACCCCCAACGGTGTCCAGAATGAAGTATGTTTCTCATCCTCTGGATACATCTTAATTTGATTATACCCTGAAAATCTATCCATGAAGGACATTTTTTCGAATCCACAGGTATTATCAATCATGACATCGATGATGGACAATGGAAATTCGTCTTTAGGACAGGCTATATTGAGATCGCGATAGTCAATACAGATCCGAATTTTCCATTCTTCTTAAGAACTGAAACAATGTTAGCAACCCAATCTGAATGTTGTTCCTCCCGTATGAAACCACACGCGATGAGTTTATAAACTTCGGCCTCAATAGCTTCCATAATATTTGGGCGAAACCGTCGTTGTTGTTGCTTGACTGGCTTGATGTCAGGCTTGATATTTAGACGATGCATGGCTACTTGTAGATCAAGTCCGAGCATATTTTCGTAGTTCCATGTGAAGACATTGATATACTCTCTTACGAGTACTATCAATTCTTCTTTCTCTGTAAGTGATAGGCTCTAACTTATAAAGATGGGTTTAGAGTGGTCTTGACTACCCAAGTTAACCTGAATCACCTTGTCTTCAGTATGTGGTTCACGTTGTTCGAATCACTTTTCCCACTGAAAATCTAATTGCTGAGCCCATGGTTCAACATCAGTAGCTTCCGATGGCTCCATTTGGCTACTTGAAGTCATATTAATGGTAAGATTTTCAAACATCATTCCTACACTGACATCCGACTCCCATTCGGAGGAAGAGGCAGAGCATGATGGGATCAGTTTATTATCTTTGGATCGAACAGATGTAGACAGTGGAGGTGTAATGTATCCTAACCCCCTGCGTGTTTTATTATAGTAATTTGCCAGTTTTCCTTTTGGCACAAAATTAAAGAAAATCACGTCGTCCTTTTTTGAAATTCAGGCCATTCTCACGCTACAGGCTGCATTCCATTTTTCTCATCATACGTTGTGCTGATCGTGCATAATGAAAAAAATTACGGGATCTCTGAATCTGAACTCGAATCTGTGGCCGTAGACCTCTGCAGTTGGGCTATACCAAATATTATTGGTGATTGACCTTTTTTGACGGAGGAACTACTAAAACGGACCCTTCTATGCATTCTACAGACGTACTTGATGTACTTGATTTATGCAAGGGCATGTGTAGAGAACTATTCGTAACAGATTCGAACAGTTTGACACTCGCAGGGTAATCAAAGGAAACATTGTCATTAATCACCCATTCGTCATCATCCTTAGAAGGAGTATTACATTGAGGATTACTAAAACATGCTACAAAAGTAGCTGACGTGTCTCCTTCAGACTCTGAATCGCCTCATTGTCACTATCATCGTTGTCAGGCAATGGTTCTTTTGATGTTTCACTGACTTCCTGATATAGGATAGCATCAGTAAAGTAGTTTTTCACCCCTTTGAATGGTTGCTTCTCAGCAAGCACAGTTCGTACTATTGCATCATCTTCAACATATTTGAAGCACTGGTGCAAAGTAGAGGGAACAATCCAGTTAGCGTGGATCCAGGGTCGCCTTAGCAACAAGTTGTATAACGTGTCAGCGTCAATGACGTAACACGTTACTTCTGATTTTAGGTTCCCGATTCAGCAACGAAGTCGAATCTTTCCAAGTGGGTGACTACTTTCTGAGTTAAAATCGTATATTGTCGTAATGGTTGCAGACAACAGATATGTGGTATGACAACAAAGTAGAGGAGCCTTTTGAGGATGACGCTGAGTGTAGACCCTGGATCAACCTGTACCCTTTCAATACACGTCGAGCTGATATATCCGGTATAATACAAGGATCGATCGTGTTTATTGTCCTTGAGGAGCATGTCCTCAGCTGTGAAAGTAATAGCAGGTACTTTCCAGTGTATATGATGACATTCAGAACAAGAGGGCTGAGTGTCCTCCTTAGGGTTTCTGGCATATGTGTCAGAAATGATTCTGAGTTAGCCAGTGCATCCCTAAGTGCTTCTCTTGTCTCTTTCAATAGGCAAAGCAGCTCGTGTATGGTGATACGAGCGGCGATGTTAGCCAACTGGGCCAATATGTCAAAGCGAAAGGGCATGTTAAGTCCTAGGCCTGAAGGTTTCTTCAGGATATGGTCAAACCGAACTTTTTTTGCTTCTCTTTCCCGTTGTCGGGACCAGAGCTAGCATGGGTACTTGTACTGATGTCGTTTGCTGTTGTGTCTCGTCAGTAACCCTCTCATACAGTTTTAAGTATAATTTTTCGGATAGAGTACCTATCGGCTGAGGTACATTAGCCTGCACTGTGCAAGCGTGCTTTTCTCCTTCAGAATCGCTGAGAGAAGCTGATGTCACATTGTCGTCCTCCGGCAAGATAGAGATAACATTGCAAGATTTGCCCTTCGACTTGGATTTCTTTGAATCCCATTGTTTGTCTTGGGAAAGGTCTGGGTGTATCCACATGATTTTCCCTGTTTCTAATATCAAGGGAACAAGACCCTTAATCTCTTGAGTTTTGGCTGAAGGATCTTTTACTTTCAACCGTGCTTCAGGAATTGGGAAAGACCCATCAGGAACTGTGACTTTTGGGGTTTTACAGAACTCGAGAGTCACCATATTCGTAGTGACTTTATTTTGTTCTGACTTTAGAGTTAGAACTTCGGCATCGACTAAAACCTGAATTTTGTCCTTGAGGACAAAGCACTTATTAGTAGGATGATGAACCATCTTATGAAAGAGGCAATAGTTGGGATCGTTGCGTCCCACTTCATTAGGGCATCAAGCATCCGGTAGATTCAACTTATTCCTTTTGTGGAGTAAATGGAATATCGTAACTACCTGCTCGTCTTTGAAGGAATATTATTTCGGAGGAAACTTAAACTCCTAATTATTGATGCCGCTCTTCTTGGCCTTCGGATGAACGTCTCCTGACAGTTCAACAGACATAGTCTCTTTCCCTTTGTCTTGGGAAGACTGCGCCATGTCTCCATGCCCCTTATTATTCATACCCCATTTGCCTTTAGGGGTAGATTGTTCAAATTTTTTAGTCGACTTTTTAACTATCTCAACTTGCTCGACTAGTTCCTTCCAGGTATGGGCTTTGACGGTACTCATACGAATCTCCACGTGGTCCAAAAAGTTATGCTTACATGTCTACAAGAGCATGGGTAATGACATCCCTGTTGGGCACATCAGAGACAAGTTTCTGAACCACTCAATATAGTCACAGACAGATTCGTCCTTCCTCTGCATGGTAGAGAGAAGTTTGTCTATGGTTACCTCAGTAATGTCCTCGTAAAAACGAGAAAGAAATCGGGTCTCTAAGTCAATCTAAGAATTGATTGAGCCTGGAGGAAGGCTTCGGAACCAGTCGAATGCTACCCCCTTCAGGGTGCCGATGAACAGTCAGGCCATGATTGTATCGTTATCTATAACGTTACCGGTCTGAGACCGGAAGTAATAGATATGCTGGTTTGATGAGCTCTTACCATCATACGTATGTAACGTTGGCGGCTTGAACTTTGGTGGGTTGGTACTGAATCCCATTTTAAGGGGTAAGGACAGACTGCCCTTACTTTCTTCAGTTCGTCCCTCTAGACTAGGGATGCGATCTGAGCTTGAATGCCTTTAAGAACTTCGGCATCCATACAAGAACTTTCCTTACCTTCTCAGTCTTGAGTTGTTCATCATCATGATGTTCCTCCTCATTATGATTACTCATGGTATCATTATTATTCCAGTTAGTGAGGAGTTGGGCGAGCATCTGTTGAATGTTGTCCAAGGCTTTTTGCTGAGCCTTGGAGGTTTGCTACTGAGCTTCCAACCATCGGCGGAGGTCATCATTATGATTAGCAGCCGTATGCACCGACACTCTATTTGTTCGTATCGAGCTGACTGAAACTGAAGAAGCATATCCACTGTCTTTTCCTCCTCATCAGACCATTGGAACAATCTTCTCATTGGTTCTGGTAAGGTTACTCCAGTTGAAGTGGATGGCTGCTTATAACTGTAGGGTATTGCAACCCTAAAACTGGTGCTTCGGAACACACCTTCTTCTTCTACCAGGACTTGGCCTAAGCCAGGACTATAGTCCGGAACTGGAGAACTGAAGGAAGGAGAGTTAGCACCACGCGGCGCTCGCCTGCCTCTACGTGGTTCTCATCCCCTTCTGATCATATTGACGGACGCAGAGGGAAGATCTGGTAGATTTCATGATATGCTCCTTTTGTGATGCTTCACAGGAGCTCACACTGATATTCAATCAAAGACTGACTGTCGATTTGGAGGAGTGGCGGGGACTGGTCCTAGTCGGTAATGGACTGAGTGGCCTGTCACCAACTGACATCCAACTTGTTCACAACAAGCGGGAGAAGTCTGGAGCAATTCCGACTTCCGTTTGTTCGTTAAGAACTCTCGCAAGTTAGATTTAGCCGAGCTTAAGCGACTCAGAGAGAAGACATGGGCGGATTGCGCATTGATCACCTTTTTGCTCATAGCTTTGTGAGGGTTGGACTTGGCATCCGCAGGTTTTGGAAGCGAAGCACGGGATGATGCCTCGTTCTTTTCATCACCGCAGAGGTGATTGGCACTAGATAGTGCTTTAGTTCTAGCTTCATAGCTGAGAACTTTGATAACACCCTTAAGCGCTGAAGCTGCATAAATACAACTTTTAGCACCCAGGGATGATCCCTTAGCTCCGCTGCGAAGAAGGAACTTAACGCATGAGGATTCGGGGCGCGAAGCACGCCGTGGTGTTTTGTTTGCCACCTTGTTGTGAAGGTGGTTAGCACTGCTAAGTGCTACAGTTTCAGCCTAGCGGCTGGGAGTTACTGCTCCTGGATTGGGCAAAGGCAGATTTGTCGCCCTAGCCTCGCGGCTGATAGTCTCGGCGAAGCTGCCAAACTGGACAGGCATTTGCCTTTGTCTTACGTGATAGACGAAGTTGTGGTGTAGCTTCGCCTGAAATTTCACACGAAGCTTCCTATTTTGGCCTCCACATTTGCTTGGGAAGCGAAGTTTTAGGTTCGCAAGGAACCTGGCTAGCCTTGTGCAAGGCATTTTTAGCCTCAATTGAGGCTGAGAGGAGTTGGATGAAGCTCTTCTACCTGTTCGCCCGGTCAAGGTTGGCTTCTGCTCTGAAGCTTTGGCCACCGAGATCTTCCTGTGCTTTCGAGCGTGGAGCACTGGACTACCCTCCGAGAGCAATTCTTCGAATTTTTCTTGATCGAAATGAATGATCAAGTTTTCGAACATAACGGGCTCAGGATTCTGACCGTCATATTGCGACACAGTCTCCTTGTTGCGCCAGAAAACTGATTTCCTCAGCGGAGTCGCCATCTTATTTTCCATTGAGAATGATTCGACAAAGGGAAAACTTACAAAAGAAAAGTAGAGAAGCGAAATTACAGGTATTTCTTTACAGAAAGAAAATTACAAGTAGATCTCCTCTGAGATTTTTGGGAAAATGTGCCGGTAGGAATCTGATCAGCGCGTGATCACTTTATCCCTTTGACGATACGACCGATCAGATGATCGGACTGCCTCCTAATAAGACTCCCTTCTCGCTTGGTTCGGGGAATCAGAGAACAGGAGATCAGTAGAGCCCTTTTGCTAGGGATTCTGCTCTTTTTGAGTCGATTTCCTCTCTCTGTCCATCCTTCTCTCTTTTCTTTTCCTCCGTGGTAAGGGACTCTTATAGCCAAAAGTGGGGTATAACCGCCCCCTTGATTCAGCAAGGCTGAATCAGCTATTAGTTTCGCGCAAGACTCGCAAATGACCTTGTTGCGAAGCTATTTGCGAGCTTTTGGAGAAGCTAAAGGGTTCGTGCGAACGTCCTCCTGCCGTTATGACTGATTTGTCTCCACTTAATGTGGGATGAAGTGGGCGGGTGTAACCGCCCACTTAAAATAGCGTTAATCTCACTAAATTAGTGGGGTTCACTCATTAATCCCTCGTGGGATTTTGAAACGGTCAATCTGATGACCTGGTCAAAGTTCACTGCAGAGCTGAGTCATGCGAAGCTAGATCATGCGGAGCTGGATCCTGCGGAACTAGCTTAGGCGAAGCTAGATTGTGCGAAGGTAGCTCATGCGAAGCTAGATCCTGTGGAGCTAGCTTAGGCGAAGCTGGATCGTGCGGAGTTAAGACTTAGCTCATAGTCTCAGGCGAAGTTACCTTCAGAGCCTCATGCGAAGCTGAAGCTCAGCCCATAACGGAGCTATGACTCAGCTAGGGATAGAGCTCCTGGCGCGAAGCTCTTAAATCAGCCCTTGGTAGGGCTAAATGGAAAGCTTCAGGCGAAGCTGTTAGTTCCATGTAGAGATATGAAACTTATCTTGGGATTATATCAGGCTAAGTATAGCGTCTTAGGCCTGCTTCAGTCTCTTCAAAGACAACTTTGGCTTACTATCTGCTTTACTGAATTACTAATGTCCATGTTGCTGTCTCATTTCTGGTCATCAGCTTGTCTTCGACTTATCTTTTATAGATGTCAATAAGTTAGACGTCGTTCAGACCGGTTGAAGATGAATGTGGAGTTTTATCTTTTTTGAGTGTCAATAGACGCATAACTGGGGCACTGACCGTTCTTGCTTTAATCTCGACAAACGCTTTAGCAGCAACGTTAGACCATGCAAACTCACATTTCTTTAGACAGTCCGTGATCGCGGCCATGAGAGTGTTAAACCCTTTTATAAACCGTCGATAGAAGGTAGCATATCCGTGAAAACTTTTCACCTCAAGAATGGTTTTTGGTTCCGATCATTCCTCAATGGCTCTCACTTTTTTTCGATCTGTAGAAACTCCGTTCGAAGAAATGACAAAGCCTAAAATGTGAACTTGTGTTGTAAGAAAGGCATAAATTTTCGGGTTAGCATAGAATTCTTCTTTTCTCAATATAGTACAAACTTGACATAAATGGTCTAAATGTTGCTCACGAGAGTGGTTATAAATGAGGATATTATCAAAGTGAACTAAAGTAAACTACAAGAAATTTTCCCATAAAGGGTCGTACTTGAGTCATCATTCGCATAAATGTACTCGGGCGTTGGTCAGCCCAAAAGGCACAACCATCCATTCATATAGTCCATCTTTCATCTTGAAAGTACTTTTCCATTCATTTCCCGAACGAATGAGGATTTGGTGATAACCACTTTTAAGATCTATCTTTGAATATATTATGGCACCAGACATCATATCAAGCATTCATCCAACCTCAAAACGAGAAAGTGGTACTTGATTGTGATCTTATTAATCTCTCTACTATCCACGCATATACACCATGATCTATCCTTTTCAGCCTCAATAATGCGGGGATCATAATTGAGTTCATGCTTTCTCTAATGAAACTTTTGTCTACCAATTCATCGACTTGTCTCTTGAGCTCCGCATGCTCGGTTGGGTTTATTTGGTAATGTGACAAGTTTGGTAGACTTGATCAGGTACTAGATCGATAGCGTGTTGGATGTCACGCATCAGTGATAACCTATTCGGAAGGTCTTTGGGGAAGACATCACTAAATTCTCAATCACGGGCGTGACTTCTAGAGGAATAGTGCTATCTGGCGTTTTAACTACTTCTCTAGCAGGTAGGATCATGAATGGGGCACCGTTCTTGGGTTCTTGATCAAGTTCTGTTGCACTGATCAAATTAACTACTTTTGACTTTTTGTTATGGTTGGTAGGGTATCAATTTAATCTTCTTACCCTCATGCTCAAATCGACACTGTTGGCCCAAAGGCCCATCACTCTAGTTTTGATGATGATCAACTCATGTAGTTATGTTTACTAATGATCTTGTGTTTAATTAGTGACAGATTCATTATCAAGATCTTAGTAGGTGCATAGCTCAACAAAGGATAAAATGTCAAGATTTGGAGCTAGCACAGTGTGATCCAAGGAGCTTTTGGATCAAGCTTGGACCAAGTCAAGAAGATGAGAAGCCTTCAAGTGAAGACTTCAAGAAGATGAAGACTTGTGTCTAGGTATAAGATTTTGTTTTTGTTTTAGATAAAATGTAAAGGATAGAGTAGTTGGTGGATTGCTCAAGTATATATCACACACACACTCTTGATAGAATTGTTTTCATAAAAGCTTTTTTGGTTTAGAAAAGATTTTTCTCTGTGACAAAATACTATTTGATTTTTGATATTCATGTTTACATCTTTCAACCAAAACTAAGTTTATACTTATTGTCAAAAACTTAGATATTTCATCTTATTTGTGTAGTGGATCATATCCATACACACTATGCTTTAATGAGTTCAAAATATCTAGTTTTTTATTTAAAGGAGTTTGGAAAAACAAGATTTTGGAAAATACAAGTTTTCAATTGAGCCAATATTTTCATATTACAAAAATAGTCCAAATCTTTTATACATGCCTTGATTTTGTGCAAGCATGTTTGTATATCAAAGTATATTAGTTAAAATATTTTTGTAGATTTTTAAGTATTTTATGGGATTTTATTTGAACCAAAAGACTTAGTTTTTAAATCCCAGAAAAACAGTTTCCAGGCTTCAGCAAGTCGACTGTATAGTCGAGTTGGTCTGTGTAACGCCCCGATCCTGGCGGATACGGAGACGTCACTGCGACGTATATACGCAGGTCAGAAGGTGCCCCCACGTATACACGCTAAGCATTTAGTACAACAAAGATCAGAGTACAACACAAAGCGTGGTATTCATAATATGCCAACTTAAAAGTACAAATACAAAGTCATCACAGGATATGATAAACTATTACACATTACATGTGTCTTTTATCACAACCAAGTCCAAAAGTATAATTTACAATATAAATACAAGGTGCTCACGAGTGGATGAAGATCCCGTGAGTCAGAAGAGAAGTCTGGCACAAAAACTGGAACTAGTCTGCCTGCTCACTAAGAAAAGCTAGATCTTCTGTGGATGGTTCCACTTCGATCCAAGCTTCGGAACCTGAACATACAAATCCAAGGGAGTCAGGACCTCCCAACAGTGAACAGGTTATAGCCAAATGGCAAAGCGACAAGAATAGGAGAGTTAGAACAGTATAATAAATATCAACCAGTAGGAGATGGAAGCATAACGGGTTAAAGTTGGAAAGACATAGTATAAGCTTAGATTACGGCTTTATGAGACTAGTACGTCGAAGGAATAATCCAAACAAGGAAACCCTCATCTATATACCTTTATCTCACATCATCGTAAGCCAAGCATATACAACGGAGTAATAAAAAGGTTATAACAGGAACACATAACAGATATAAAAGGAATAACAAGAATCATAACAGGAACAAGTAACATGACATGACAGGGGTACATAAAGGAAGTCATAACAAGCATAACAAGAGTTACAAAAGGTACCGCTTATTATTATTACTCGTCTGACCCATATATCTAGGTATGTGTCTCGGTATATATCCCAACTCACATACATCCATATATAAGCTAGTCGAGGGTTGTTAACGGAAGTAGATGGAGAACTGATATCACTTCTTATAGTAGTTCCCATACACCTGGGACCAGTTTGAGGGCCCTAAGTCCCCCTAACACGCATCTTCTGTGGCCCAAAGTCCCACTAACACGAATCGTCAATATTTTATTCCATTACTATAAGCAAGGTATCATTCCGGCATCCATCACTTCCTCCCATTCCCCATACAAGTTGTCCTTTTTATAGTTTATTAACATAATTATCAGATTTCGGGAATGAGTAAGATCATAACTGGAATACATAACAAGAATCATAACTGGAATCATAACAAGTAATCAGGTACTACATCCCCGTTATCGTGATAATTATAAGAAACAGGTGTATCATGCTTGGTGTAAAGAGATAGCATGACAGTGGTGATATACATCTAGTAACAAATCACTAAGTACAATACACAAACATATGAAGTAAGCATAAGATCCAAATTTAAGAAGGTAATTATCTATAACAAACAGCCAAAGATAGTCGACTAGGTGGAAGGAGTAGTCGACTAATAGAAGGGTTAGTCGACTAGGAAAATGGGGTAGTCGACTAATAGTGGTCTCTAGTCGACTAATAGTCTAGTCTAGTCGACTAAAACTGGGTTCCAGAGACTTGGAATTCTGATTCAGGAAAAGTTAGTCGACTAAGGTGGAACGGGCAGTCGACTAACAGACATCTCAAGTCGACTAACAGATACTCTAAGTCGACTAAATCTGTTTTCCAGAGAGTTGGGTTTCTGATTCAGGAAATGTTAGTCGACTAGGGTAGAATGTATAGTCGACTAACAGTGATCTATAGTCGACTAATAGTGACCTATAGTCGACTAAAACTGTGTTCTAGAAAAGGTTGCGTTTCAACTAAGGGTTTCAAGTCGACTAGCTCCTAGGTCAAGTCGACTAATCGTGGTCTGAAAACAGGGTACAGAACAGAATTTGCTGGTTGTGTTTGATGATTAAAAACATGATTTTGAAGACACAATTATACAAGATATGGAAACATAAACATACTAAGAATTGTATGAGTCTTGGTGAGTAAAAATACTCACTTCGAATGGTTTAAGTGAAGCTTTACGAGTTCGGAAAGGTCGTGGTCGACGAATTTGATCCACGGCGATATAGTTGATGAAGAAAGACACGATCCCCAAATCCAAAGTTGTTGGTTGAAGTGGAGATGGAAACCTTGGTGATGCTTTGAGAGTTGGTGGTTGAAGTTGAGGTGAAGGAGAAAGTGGTGAGGGCTAACTCTTTGTTGAAGTGAAGAAAAAGAAAATAGAATGTAAAGGAAATGTTTAAATAGGGTTTGGATTTGTAAAGGAGATGCAAATAAGATAGAAGAGAGGGGGTTTTTGCAAATGGGAGTGGATGAGGTGTCCCTCTTTTGGCCACTTGGCCGGCCATGGAAGAGAGAGAGAAGGAGGGGCATTAATGGTAGAAGTTGGTGGAAGTGTGTGGAAGTTGGAATTTTGGAAAAGATTGGAATTTTGAAAAATTGGAAAAGCTTGTGGCTTGTGGAGGAAGGAAGAGAAATAAGAAAAAGGAAAAAGGAAAAGAAATTGATAAAGAGAAGATATCCTCTTTGACTTGAAAAATGAAAATATTGGAAACACAGATTCCCGGGTTTAAGTCGAGGATACGGAAAACATTTCGGAAAATACCGAAATCGTCCCGAAATCAAGTATCTTGGAACGACTCGTAAAATTTACCAAAAATCAATAATAATATTTTAAGACTCATGGTGAAATCCGTTTTAAGAAATACTTTATAGTTTTAAAACTAAAAATCCCGGAATCAGTTAGCTACCGACTCCGGTGGAATTTCATAAATTCATAAAATTCTCAGAAAAGTATTTAGGTAGAAAATATTATACTAAGAAATAATGCCTAAAAGACTTTCTAAAATTTCTAACTGTTTGTAAATTAAAAATCCGAGAATCGATCAGCGACACTGGTCGACACCGTTTTGAAGAAATTCCTCTTAATCCAAGAAAATTCCAGAAAATCATAGAAAATATATAATATTGGAAGATAATATTTGAAACTGAAATCGGTTAAATACAGGAAGTAAATCGAAAAATACGATCAAAAAAAACTGAATACGCAACTAAGTACGTATTCCGGGAGCGGGGTGTTACAGTCTGAAGTCGGTCGACCGGATCGGTCGACCGACGTGCACAGACGTGCACGCCTTTGTGCACTAGAAGACGGCCGACCGGATCGGTCGACCGATCCAGAGAGCTCTGCTCTGTGGAAATTTCGGCCGACCGTACGGGTCGATCGACAGAGAGTTCTACTCTCTGCTCCAGTGGCTCGGTCGACCCGGGCGGTCGACCGTGGCTCCAACGGTCGGATTTCTGACCGTTGGCGGTCGACCGACCCGGTCGACCGGCAGGCCTGACAGACCCCAACGGCTAGTTTTTGACAATCTATAAATTTGGGGGTTTGGTCATTGTTTTGTAACACGATTTTAGGAGAGCTTTGAGCCAGTTTTTCTCACTCCATTAAAAGAGTTTTCTCCACAAATTTGAGAGCTAATATTTCCAATCAAAAGGAAAGATTTTATCAAGAGTGTTTAAGTGATTTCCTTGAGTTTTTCACCATAGTTCTTTCCTTGCTTTCTCACAATCACTTGAGCTATCCATTGTCTTATCTATCCAGAGGATTGTGTTGTGAGAATTTGTAATTGGTGATCAAAGTGTTTTAGATCACCAAGAGATTTCTTCTTTGTTCTTTGAGGAGGCGGACAAGTGTGTTCGCGGTGGTTTAGAGTTCTTGTGTGAACTCGGTGGTTTGAGGTGCGGCCTCGGCGAGCTAGTGTGCTTGCGTGTGTACGGGCTAGGGAGTCCGAGAGCTTGTAGGTGTTGCGGCACCGAGGAGAGATCCATTGGGATCTTGCATAGTAGAAATCCTTCGTGTGTCGAAGGCGGGGATGTAGAGCAAGTGTGCTCGAATCTCGAAACAAACCCTTTGTGTTTGTGATTGCTCTCTCTCTCTCTCTCTCTTGTCTCTTATTATATCTTGCATGTGTTTATTGTTCATCTTTATATGCTAGATATACATTGTGTCCTTTATTGATATACTTGCTTGGGATTGTTTGCTAACACTTGTATTCAACCAAGAGAGCCAACGCGGCACCTCAACCCATTCAAGGGGAATCTAAAGGAGTTTGTCCAGAGTCCTTCACGGGGAATTCGGCAACACTCTTTGGTTATACGTGGTGTTTAGTGTAAAAGTTTAATTTGGTCATAATTGTTTTTAGCTTCCGCATCATTTGGCATTAAGTTGTCGGCCCAAAGGCATATCACCCTAGTTTTGATGATGACCAACTCATGAAGTTATGTATACTAATGATCTTGTGTTTAATTAGTGACAGATTCATTATCAAGATCTTAGTACGTGCATAGCTCAACAAAGGATAAAATGTCAAGATTTGGAGCTAGCACGGTGTGATCCCAGGAGCTTTTGGATCAAGCTTGGACCAAGTCAAGAAGATGAGAAGACTTCAAGGGAAGACTTCAAGATCAAGACTTGTGTCTAGGTATAAGATTTTGTTTTTGTTTTAGAGTAAAATGTAAAGGATAGATAGTTGGTGGATTACTCAAGTATATATCACACACACACTCTTGATTAAATTGTCTTTTCATAAAAGATTTTCAGATTTAGAAAAGACTTTCATTTTGGAAAACATAGTTTTGATTTTTGGTATTCAAAGTTATATGTTTCAACCAAAACCTTATTTAGAGCTTAATGTCAAAAACATAGATATTTCATCTTGATTGTGTAGTGGATCATATCCATACACACTATGCTTTAAAAGTATATCTTGTTTTTGTATTTGATGAAGATTTGGAAAAACATGTTTTGGAAAAATATTGTTTTGAAAAATACAGTTTTTATCATGAGCCAAATATTTCCAACTTACAAAAATAGTCCAATCTTTTATAACATGCCTTGATTTTGTGCAAGCATGTTTGATTATCAAAGTATATTGGTTAAACTATTTTTGTAGATTTTTATGTATTTTATGGGATTTTATTTGAGCCAAAATGACTAACTTTTTAATCCCAGAAAACTGTTTCAGGCTTCGGATAAGTCGACTAATAGCCTTTATAAGTCGACTAATCCTGGAGTCAGCCGACCGGACCGGTCGACCGACGTGCACAGATGTGCACGCCTTTGTGCACTGGAGGACGGCCGACCGTACGGGTCGACCGCTCCAGAGAGCAGAGCTCTCTGGAAAGTTTGGCCGACCGTACGGGTCGACCGACAGAGAGTTAGACTCTCAGCTCCAGTGGGTCGGTCGACCCAGGCGGTCGACCATGGCTCTAACGGTCGGATTTTTGACCGTTGGCGGTCGATCGCACGGGTCGACCGGCAGCTCTGACAGACCCCAACGGCTATATATTTTTCTGGCCTATAAATTTGGGGGTTGGTCATTATTTTGAGCTAAGATTTTGGAGACTCTTAGAGCCAGTTTTTCCCATTCATTCCAGAGGTTTTTCTCCACAAAATAGAGAGCTAATACTTCCAATCAAAAAGGGGAGTTTTATTTAGAGTGTGTTAAAAGAGATTTCTTGAGTTTTTCACCATAGCTTTCATCCTTGTTTTCTCACACAAACACTTGAGCTTTCCATTGCTATTCATCTTATAGGAGTGTTGTAGTGAGAGCTTTCATTGGTGATCAAAGTGTTGGATCACCAAGATTTCATTCTTGTACTTTGAGGAGACGGGCAAGTGTGCTCGTGGTGGTTTGGAGTTCGGTTGTGAACTCTTTGGTTCGAGGTGCGGCCTCAGCGAGCTAGTGAGCTTGCGTGTGTACGGGACTAGAGAGTCCGAGGGCTTGTGGTGTTGCGGCACCGAGGAGAGATCCATTGGGATCTTGCATAGTGGAAATCCTTCGTGTGTCGAAGGCGGGGATGTAGAGCAAGTGTGCTCGAACCTCGAAACATACCCTTGTGTTTGCGATTGCCATTTCTCTCTCTCTTTGTCTCTTTTATATCTTGCATGCTATTACTTGTCTTATCTTTACATGCTTGATATACATTGTGCTTCATAGATATATATATACACTTGCGTGGGATTGTTGCTAACACTTGTATTCAACCAAGAGAGCCAACGCGACACCTCAACCCATTCAAGGGAATCTAGAGGAGTTTGTCCAGAGCCCTTCACGGGGAATTCGGCAACACTCTTTGGTTATACGTGGTGATTAGTGTAAAAGTTTTAATAGGTCATAATTGATTTAGCTTTCGCATTATTAGGCATTAAGTGACCATTAGATTAGCCATCACCTATTCACCCCCCCTCTAGGTGAACTTACAATTGGTATCAGAGCTTGGTACTCTGATTTGGGTCTAACAACCTAGAGTTAAAGATCCTCATTTATAGGCTAATCACAAGATTTGTACACACACCATGGACTTCATGTCACCACCCACCTTTGACATTCTTAACATCCAAATTTGGAAAGTTAAGATGTCTTTGTACCTCAAGGCCTTAGGCATTCATGTATATCTTGCTACTACTAATGATTCATATGTTAATAATAGCAAGTACTTTGAGGCTAATACTAAAGCCATTCATGCTTTGAAATGTACCCTAAATGATGATTATTTATTTAAGGTTTCTAATGTTGAATCGGCTTTTGTAGTTTGGAACATCATCACCTCCCTTGGCGAAAAGGATCTATACTATGCGGGAAGCGATTCGGATGTTGAAAGCAACACCTCCAACATGTGCTACATGGTCCAAGGGGATAACCCCCTTGAGGTAACACCGAATCCGATGATGAAGACATGTCATATGATGAGCTTACTACCTTTTGTCAACTTGTGCTTGAAAAATATGACATGCTTAAAAAGGAAAATAAAAATTTGAAAAAGAACATTGCTTGCATGCATAAAGAACATGATTCATTTAGAGATAACTTTGCATGCTTAGAAAAGAAAATAATAATTTGAAAAAGAATTTTGATTACATGCTAAAGAGAACGATTCTTTTAAAACTAAAATTGCTTGTTTAGAAAAAGAAAAGGAAGTTTTGAAAAATGAGAATGTTTCCTTACTTGCAAAATTGAATGATTTATGTGAAGGGAACACTACTTTGAAAAATAAAATTGATTTGGTGGAAAAACAAAGAGAAGTTGTTTTTCAAGAAAATAAGTCTTTAAAAAAAAATTTGTGAAAAAGAAAAAGATTTTGTTTCACAAAAGAAAAGGAAAAATGATTTCATATCTCATCATGCTTTACATGCCACAACTAATGAGATTAAGTATTTAAAAAATAAAATGGATGGTTTGAGTTCAACTTTGAACTCTTGTGCTTTTATCATTCTAGGTTGGAGTCAATGTTTTCAAAGAAACAAACTCCACACATTCATGCACATCATAACCATGCATTTGCTTATATTGCACAACATGATCACACTCCTACACATAAGCATACTAAGGTGTACGTATGTACACATTGTGGCCGCAAAGGCCATTTAGCAAAGTTTTGTTATGATAATATTAATTCTCTAATTTTGCTAATTATAAAAGATTTTGGGTTCCTTACAAGTCTAACCCCAAAGGACCCAAACAAAATGGGTACCAAAACCCCCACCCCATGTTTTTGATGTAGGTGAGGGATCTCTCAGACGTGAGAGATTTGGTGCCTTGGTAGTGGATGCAATAGACTTGATGGACATACTTTTAGATGCATCGCTATCAAGGAGTTTTGGTGAAAAGGCCACCATTTTTGGAGCTTTAGAGTTGGTAACAATATCTAAACTCCTACTTTTTATGTACATGCTAGTTCATTTGTCATATTCATAGCATGTTCATATTTTTGTGTGCTTCATGTGGTATTTACATGCTTAGATGTAGAATGTGTCAAACTTGCATTTATACATATACAAATAGTGAATTACAATTGACTCATATATATTTGAACTTCATGCTCACTTGTATCCACTATATGCATATGTATAAACTAGTTTTGATGATTCTCTTTTATACATGTTTTACCTACTTTATGCTTTACTTCATGTATATGTATTTTTTATTCAAATCTAATAAATATATATGTATACCCGTGAGTCTCTTGCCTTCATGCAAACATCATTAATAGACTCTTTTAGATTTGGGATATGTATGTGTATTGTTAGGATTGGATTAATCATACATATACCATGAAGATTAGTGTTTTGATGAAAAATGATTTTTCGTGTTTATGTTAAAAATGTGACTTATGATCTTTTTGAGCTTCAATGACTATTTTCATAAAATACTAGTTACATGATCGTTTAACACTCATACTTTTGTTAAAATCATTTTTGAGCTTTATAGACCATGAGTGCTTAAATTTTTGTGTGTCTAGTTATGTTTATGAAATCATAAGATATGACATATTTGAAGGATCTTTAACTAGTTTTTTAAAAACAATTTATACTAGTTATTTATTCTTCAAATAGTTTTTGAGATTGACACATAATTCTATTTTTCTAAAAGATTTGATGCTTCATGTATTGAATATTAGTTTATATGTTAGTTTTTGTCAACACTAGGATTTATACTTGTACATATCGTGGGTCACAAATGTAATACCCCGTTTCCAGAATACGTACTTAGTTGCGTATTCAGCTTTTTGATCGTATTTTTCGATATACTTCCTGTATTTGACCGATCTCAATTTCAAATATCATTTTCCAATATATTAGATTTTATATGATTTTCTGGATTTTTCCTGAATTTAAATGTATTTCTTCAAAACCGGTGTCGACCAGTGTCACTGATTGATTCCTGGAATTTTAATTCTCAAACAGTTAGGAATTTCTAGATGGTCCTTTAGACTTTATTTCTTAGAATCATATTCCCTACTTAAATACTTTTTCTGAGAATTTTACGAATTTATGAAAATTCCAACGGAGTCGGTAGTTAACTGATTCCGGGATTTTTAGTTTTAAAACTATAAAGTATTTCTTAAAAAGGATTTCACTATTAGTCTTCATATATTACTATTGATTTTTGGTGAAATTTACGAGTCGTTCCGAGATACTTGAATTTCGGACGATTTCGGTATTTTCCGAAATGTTTTCCGTATCTTAGACTTAAACCCAGGAACCTGTGTTTCCGATATTTTCATTTTTGGAGATCAAGAAAATATCTTCATTTATCAAATTCTTTTCCTTTTTCCTTTTCTCTATTTTTCTTTCCTTCTTTCACAAGCCAAAGAATTTCCTAATTTCCAAATTCCAACAATTCCAATTTTTCCACAAATATCCCAAGTTCCACACTCTTCTACCATTAATGCCCTCATTCTCTCTCTCTCCCATGGCCGGCCAAGTGGCCAAGAAGAGGGACACCCATCCCCTCTCCTATTTTGCAATAAACCCCCTCTCAAATTCTTTATTTGCATCTCCTTTACAAATCCAAAACCTATATAATATTTTCCTTTACAATTCTTTTCTCTTTTCTTCACTTCACCAAGAGAATAGCCTTCACCAATTCCTTCTCCATCTCAAACCCTAACTCCAAAACACCTAAGTTTTCATCTCCATCCCAAGCAACCATCACTACCTTGGATTTGGATCGCATCTCACTTCGTCGAAGTATCGCCAAGGACCTAGTTGGTGATATCATCGACAAACGATCCTTCGGAACTCGTATAAAGCTCCAAATAACCAATCCAAGTGAGTATATCTACTCACCAAGACTTGTAAACTCCTTTGTATACTTGTGTTGACAGATCATGTACACTTGTGCCATAAAAATCATATTTTTAGCCCATCAAACAACCATCAGAAAATCTGTTCTGTTACTGTTTTCCCCACGATTAGTCGACTTAACCTAGGGACCAGTCGACTAACCCACCTTAGCTGAAACTTAACCTTTTCTGATTTCACAGTTTTAGTCGACTAAGCCATATTACCAGTCGACTAGACCCCCCTAGTCGACTACATTTTTAACCTAGTCGACTAATCTTTCCCTGGACCAGAAAACACCAACTCTCGGCTCCAGTCGACTTAGTCTATTTTATTGGTCGACTAGATACCCTTAGTCGACTACAACCTTGACCTTAGTCGACTAATAATTCCTGAATAAATCCCAACTTTCTGTATCACAGTTTTAGTCGACTTAGCCCCACTATTAGTCGACTTAGGCATCTGTTAGTCGACTACACATTTCACCCTAGTCGACTAACTTTTCCTGAAACAGAAACCCAACTCTCTGTTTCTCAGTTTTAGTCGACTCATCTAGACTATTAGTCGACTTAAGTCCCCTATTAGTCGACTAACCCTTTTACCTAGTCGACTAATTCTGACTGTTTGACTTAGTTGATTTCTTTTCTGAATTTGATCTTATCATTGATACATGTGTGACATATTATTCCTGTTCATGCTTCATAACTGGTATTACATGACATGTTACTTTATGGATCTCACCACTTGTTACTTCATGACTTGTTATTATATTCTCGCTCCATGATTTGTTAAATTGTGAATATCACCCCTTATCATGCTATCTCTTAAACCAAGCATGATATACTTGACTTTTGTATAAAATGGATCAACTTACACATGGGTCGGGGGAAATATGCGGATATCGATATGTGTTCGTGTTTACAGTGGCATTAGGTATATTGTACAATCATATTTCCGGTCTGACCTGAGGGCCTCCAGGGGACCGAGGGAGTGCTTGCTCCCTCTTCCTGAATACTGTCATGACAAAGGGCATACATAAGTCCCTCCTGATAGGCCTTGCGGCTGGTTCCGTTATCAAGCAACGGAACACCCTGGACCGTGGTCCCGGGCATGCACGGGACCCACTGTAAACATAGTTCGTCGATACAACTGCTGTTTCCAATAACAACCTTGCTTTACTAGGATATGGATCTATGTGCTCTGGGACGCTGGGTCACATAGTTAGATATCACAGTAAGACAAGTAATAATAATAAGACGTTAACTGTAGATTCATTGTATTAGGATTTTATCTCTTCATGCTTTTCATACTTGTTAGTTGATATTCCTTATAACTGTTTCATCTTTCCTTATTCATGTTCCCTAGCCACTTGGCTATAGTTTGTTTATTGTTATATGTCTTGACTCCTTGGATTTGCACATTCAGATTCTGAGGCTTGGAACGAAGTGGAGCCATCCACAGAGGACCAAGCTTACCTTAGTGAGCAGGCGGATTAGTTCCAGTCCCCTCGTGCTAGACTCCTCCTTTTTGACTCACGGGACCTCCATCCTACTCGTGAGCTTTTTTTTGTATACGTATTGTATATTATTCTTTTGGACTTGGTTATGATGTAATACACATGTAATGTGTAATACTTTATAATATCCTGTGATAACTTTGTATGTGTATATCTTGAGTTGGCATATGTATGATTACCACGCTTTGTCGTACTCTGATCCTTGTTGTACTTTTATGCTTAGCGTATATACGTGAGGGCATTTCTGACCTACGTATATACGTCGCAGTGACGTCCCCGTATCCGTGGAATCGGGGCGTTACAGGTTGGTATCAGAGCTCAGGCTCTCAAACCTAAAGTACAATCAAGCAGCAAATTACTAAATTTGCTAATGCCAACTACAATGTACAAAGTTATTGAGTCCTTCTTGATTCCTTCTTGATTCCTTCCCTTGTATCCTAAACTCCTTCCAATTGTTTTCAAATTCCAGTTTTCTATTCCTAACTCGGTATGGAGCGAAGGACGGGCCGTAACCACTCCGGGCAAGCGTCGAATGGACCCACGGGAGAGAATATGGATATTCTAAGGGTCATTCAGACGATGATGGAGAACCAGCAGCAACAGACGGAACTTCTCCGGCAAGAGTTGACAGCACCGAAGGAACAGAGGCCGGGGAATATATCGGACTTCCGGAGGCTGCAGCCAGCTATATTCACGGGAGAAGAGAAACCACTGGATGCTGAGCAATGGTTGACAGATACATCAGATCTGCTGAATGCAGCCAGAGTACCAAAGGAGAATCAAGTCGAGGTCGCCAAGATACAGTTGAAAGATGTAGCCAGAACTTGGTGGCTCGCTGAAGAGGCCAGATTGGAGAAGCCTGTCACCTGGGACACGTTCTCCAAGAGTTTCTACAGCAGATTCTTCCCTGCTACTGCTCAGAAAGATATGGAAGAGCAGTTTATCAGACTCCAGCAGTGGAACAAGTCCGTGGATGAGTATGCCGCGGAGTTTCTTAGACTTAGCCGCTTCGCGCCGTACATGGTAACGGATGAGGAGAAGCGAGCAAGCAGATTCCAGCAGGGCCTGCAGATGGACATACAGGTCTTCTTGATGCCCCAGCAGCTGAAGACTTATTCAGAGGTTCTCACCATAGCTCGAGAGGTGGAGCGTGGGTTAGAGAAGAAGCAAGAGAACCAGATGAGGAACCAGGCCATGAAGAGGCCGTTTGTACCAATGGGAAGAGGAGGCCCATACAGAGCAGCGAAGGTTCAGGCCAGGCAACCATTCAGACCAGTTCCTTACCAGATGGTTCGACCAGGTCCTATCTGCAACTTTTGCCAGAAACCAGGGCATTCTCAGCAGAATTGCCGTAGGGCAAATGGATGGTGTTTGGTGTGTGGATCTCGAGATCATTCCATTGAAGCTTGTCCACACAGGAGAATGGGGATAGCCAATCAGACCTTGCCAGCACTTCAGGGACCCAATGGACAGAGGGCACTTCCAGGGCCACTTGGGCAGAGGAATCAGGGACCAGTGATGAGGAGAGCTCTTCCCCTTCCTCCACAGCATGTTGTTCGCCCAGTCCAGAGAGGAGCTAGGACTGCAGCAGGGCGTGGTAGAGGTCAGGCTTACAATCTGACTGCAGAGGAGGCTGAGGCTTCAGAGGAAGTGATAACAGGTAACATCAGAGTTTATTCGAAACCTGTTCTCGCTCTCTTCGATTCAGGTGCATCCCATTGTTATATCTCAGACCATTTTGTGGCTTTGTATTCTATACCTGTTAGATCTTTAGACCACAAATGGGAGATTAGTACAGGGAATGGGGTAGTCATATCTTCTAGAGTCTGTACTGATTGTCCGGTAGAACTTTGTGATAAGACCTTGGCCATAGATATGCTCGTACTAGATACCAAAGGGTACGACGTAATCTTAGGCATGACCTGGCTCAGTCAGTACTATGCAGTGATTGATTGTAGGGAGAAGAAGATTAATTTCAGAATCCCTCATCAACCGGAGTTTCAATTTAGTGGAGAAGTGAAGTCTACCAAGGGAAAGACTCGGATGACTACTTCGGAGTTCAGAAGCAGAAGGTACCGGTGTGGAATGAATTCCCAGGAGTGTTTGCTGAGATCTCAGGACTGCCACCTGACAGAGTGATCGAGTTCTCCATTGACACAGTTCCAGGAGCAGCTCCTATATCCAAGGCTCCGTACAGGATGGCACCGACAGAGTTAGAGATTCTGAAGAAGCAACTGCAGGAATACTCAGACAAAGGATTGATTCGGCCAAGTACTTCACCATGGGGAGCTCCAGTGCTATTGGCGAACAAGAAGGATGGTGGTAAAAGGCTTTGTATTGATTATAGAGAATTGAACAAAGTTACCATCAAGAACAAGTATCCCTTACCAAGGATTGATGATCTGTTTGATCAGCTTCATGGAGCCCGTGTATTCTCTAAATTGGATTTACAGTCGGGTTACCATCAGCTGAGGGTGAAGAAGGAGGATATTCCAAAGACGGCATTCAGGACCCGTTATGGCCACTATGAGTTTCTAGTTATGCCTTTCGGAGTCACCAATGCCCCTGCAGTTTTCATGGATTTGATGAACCGAGTGTTCTCGCCCTATCTGGATCAGTTCGTTGTTGTTTTCATAGATGACATTTTGATCTATTCAAAGAACAACAGGGAGCATGCAGAACACTTGAGGATTGTGTTGCAGACTCTCCAGCAGGAGCAGCTTCATGCCAAGAGGAGCAAGTGTGAGTTCTGGTTGGACAGCATAGCCTTCCTTGGACACATGGTTTCAGCAGAAGGAATTTCAGTTGATCCCAGCAAAATCCAGGCAGTGAGAGATTGGCCGATTCCGAGGACAGTGACTGAGATTAAGAGTTTTCTTGGACTAGCCGGATATTACAGACGCTTTGTCCAGGATTTCTCTAGGATTGCAGCCCCGTTGACCAAGCTCACTAGGAAAGGAGAGAAGTATTTATGGACAGAGGAGTGTACCGCAGCATTTGAGCAATTGAAGCAGAGTCTCATTTCAGCTCCAATCTTGAAGACTCCCTCAGGGAGAGGAGGGATGGTCATATTCAGTGATGCATCAGGAAAAGGCCTGGGATGTGTACTTATGCAACATGATCATGTCATAGCATATGCATCTAGGCAACTGAAGACTCATGAGCGGAATTACCCAACTCATGACTTGGAGCTAGCAGCTGTTATCTTTGCCTTGAAGATTTGGAGGCATTATCTTCTGGGAGATAAAGTGTTGATATATACAGATCATAAGAGTCTCAAGTATATCTTCTCACAGAAAGAGTTGAATATGAGGCAGAGGAGATGGCTGGAGCTGATGGCGGACTATGATATTGACTTGCAATATCATCCAGGCAAGGTCAATACAGTTCCAGATGCACTGAGCAGGATGCCAGAGAATAGAGTGCTTGTCCAACTTACTCAGCAGAAGGAGTTGATTCAGGACTTTATCAGATTGGACTTGATGTTAGTTCGAAGGACTGAGAAGGCAGGACAGTTCATGACTTTGCAGATCCAGTCAGCATTGATAGATGAGATCAAGGAAGCTCAAAAGGAAGACCCCAGATTACAGATATTCCGAGCTCAGGTAGAGGCTGGATTGAGGACTGACATCTGTATTCATCCAGATGATGAATTGTATTTTGGTAGTAGACTTTGTGTTCCCCAAGGAGAAGTTAAACAGAAGATTTTGGCGGAAGCACACAGTTCAGCTTATTCCATACACCCGGGGGGAAACAAGATGTATCAGGACTTGAAGAAGCATTTTTGGTGGAATGCTATGAAGAGGGAGATAGCTCAGTTTGTCGCCAAGTGCCTGGTTTGCCAGCAGATCAAGATAGAGCATCAGAGGTCAGCTGGACTTCTACATCCTTTACCAATACCCGAATGGAAGTGGGAGCACATCACTATGGACTTTGTCACGGCATTACCTCGGAGTCCCAAAGGTAATAATGCTGTGTGGGTAATCATTGACCGTCTCACCAAGTCAGCTCACTTCATACCATTTCGGGTAGGTCAGACAACAGAGGTTCTGGCAGACAAGTACATGAAGGAGATAGTTCGTCTTCATGGAGTTCCAGTCAGTATTATTTCAGACAGAGACACCAGATTTAGATCTCATTTCTGGGAAAGTCTCCAAGAAAGTTTGGGAACTCGTCTGAAATTCAGTACATCATATCATCCTCAGACAGACGGACAATCTGAAAGGACTATCCAGATCCTTGAAGATATGCTAAGGGCCTGCATGATTGAGTTTAAGGGATCTTGGGAAGATCATCTTCACTTGGCTGAGTTTTCTTATAACAACAGTTATCAGGCAAGTATCAAGATGGCACCTTTTGAGGCACTGTATGGAAGAAAGTGCAGATCACCGATTTGTTGGGGTGAAGTCGGTGAGAGGAGACTATTGGGGCCGGAGATCCTGATTCAGACAACAGAGAAAGTCAGAATCATCAGAGATCATCTCAGGGCAGCTCAGAGTCGGCAGAAGAGTTGGGCAGATTCGCAGAGAAGGCCATTGGAGTTCCAGGCAGGAGATCATGTGTTCTTGAGGATATCACCTACCAGAGGAGTGATCCGGTTCGGTATTCGTGGAAAGCTGAGTCCGAGATATATCGGCCCATTCGAGATTTTGGAGCGAGTGGGAGATGTGTCTTACAGATTGGCCTTACCTCCATCTTTGGACGGTGTGCACAATGTTTTCCACGTATCTCAGTTGAGGAAATATGTAAAGGATGATAGTCATATTTTGGATCATTCCGAACTGGAACTGCAGCCAGATTTATCATATCAGGAACAGCCGATGGCCATTCTGGATAGAAGTGTGAAGACACTGAAGAACAAGGCTATACCATTAGTGTTGGTGTCTTGGAACAGACATGCGCCGGGAGAGGCCACTTGGGAACGAGAGGACGTTATCCGAGAGCGCTATCCTCAACTCTTCACATCTTGAATGGTAAGACTCTTTCCTTCTATTCTTCTCTACCGTTATCTTCCATCTTATCCTCCTCTATCTGTTACTTTTCCTGTTACCTTTCACCTTATGAAATTTCGAGGACGAAATTTTGTAAGGTGGATGGATTGTAATACCCCGTTTCCAGAATACGTACTTAGTTGCGTATTCAGCTTTTCGATCGTATTTTTCGATATACTTCCTGTATTTGACCGATCTCAATTTCAAGTATCATTTTCCAATATATTAGATTTTATATGATTTTCTGGATTTTTCCTGAATTTAAATGTATTTCTTCAAAACCGGTGTCGACCAGTGTCACTGATCGATTCCTGGAATTTTAATTCTCAAACAGTTAGGAATTTCTAGATGATCCTTTAGACTTTATTTCTTAGAATCATATTCCCTACTTAAATACTTTTTCTGAGAATTTTACGAATTTATGAAAATTCCAACGGAGTCGGTAGTTAACTGATTCCGGGATTTTTAGTTTTAAAACTATAAAGTATTTCTTAAAAAGGATTTCACTATTAGTCTTCATATATTACTATTGATTTTTGGTGAAATTTACGAGTCGTTCCGAGATACTTGAATTTCGGACGATTTCGGTATTTTCCGAAATGTTTTCCGTATCTTAGACTTAAACCCAGGAACCTGTGTTTCCGATATTTTCATTTTTGGAGATCAAGAAAATATCTTCATTTATCAAATTCTTTTCCTTTTTCCTTTTCTCTATTTTTCTTTCCTTCTTTCACAAGCCAAAGAATTTCCTAATTTCCAAAATTCCAACAATTCCAATTTTTCCACAAATATCCCAAGTTCCACACTCTTCTACCATTAATGCCCTCATTCTCTCTCTCTCCCATGGCCGGCCAAGTGGCCAAGAAGAGGGACACCCATCCCCTCTCCTATTTTGCAATAAACCCCCTCTCAAATTCTTTATTTGCATCTCCTTTACAAATCCAAAACCTATATAATATTTTCCTTTACAATTCTTTTCTCTTTTCTTCACTTCACCAAGAGAATAGCCTTCACCAATTCCTTCTCCATCTCAAACCCTAACTCCAAAACACCTAAGTTTTCATCTCCATCCCAAGCAACTATCACTACCTTGGATTTGGATCGCATCTCACTTCGTCGGAAGTATCGCCAAGGACCTAGTTGGTGATATCATCGACAAACGATCCTTCGGAACTCGTATAAAGCTCCAAATAACCAATCCTAGTGAGTATATCTACTCACCAAGACTTGTAAACTCCTTTGTATACTTGTGTTGACAGATCATGTACACTTGTGCCATAAAAATCATATTTTTAGCCCATCAAACAACCATCAGAAAATCTGTTCTGTTACTGTTTTCCCCACGATTAGTCGACTTAACCTAGGGACCAGTCGACTAACCCACCTTAGCTGAAACTTAACCTTTCTGATTTCACAGTTTTAGTCGACTAAGCCATATTACCAGTCGACTAGACCCCCCTAGTCGACTAATCTTTCCCTGGACCAGAAAACACCAACTCTCGGCTCCAGTCGACTTAGTCTATTTTATTGGTCGACTAGATACCCTTAGTCGACTACAACCTTGACCTTAGTCGACTAATAATTCCTGAAATAAATCCCACCTTTCTGTATCACAGTTTTAGTCGACTTAGCCCCACTATTAGTCGACTTAGGCATCTGTTAGTCGACTACACATTTCACCCTAGTCGACTAACTTTTCCTGAAACAGAAACCCAACTCTCTGTTTCCCAGTTTTAGTCGACTCATCTAGACTATTAGTCGACTTAAGTCCCCTATTAGTCGACTAACCCTTTTACCTAGTCGACTAATTCTGACTGTTTGACTTAGTTGATTTCTTTTCTGAATTTGATCTTATCATTGATACATGTGTGACATATTATTCCTGTTCATGCTTCATAACTGGTATTACATGACATGTTACTTTATGGATCTCACCACTTGTTACTTCATGACTTGTTATTATATTCTCGCTCCATGATTTGTTAAATTGTGAATATCACCCTTATCATGCTATCTCTTAAACCAAGCATGATATACTTGACTTTTGTATAAAATGGATCAACTTACACATGGGTCGGGGGAAATATGCGGATATCGATATGTGTTCGTGTTTACAGTGGCATTAGATATATTGTACAATCATATTTCCGGTCTGACCTGAGGGCCTCCAGGGGACCGAGGGGAGTGCTTGCTCCCTCTTCCTGAATACTGTCATGACAAAGGGCATACATAAGTCCCTCCTGATAGGCCTTGCGGCTGGTTCCGTTATCAAGCAACGGAACACCCTGGACCGTGGTCCCGGGCATGCACGGGACCCACTGTAAACATAGTTCGTCGATACAACCGCTGTTTCCAATAACAACCTTGCTTTACTAGGATATGGATCTATGTGCTCTGGGACGCTGGGTCACATAGTTAGATATCACAGTAAGACAAGTAATAATAATAAGACGTTAACTGTAGATTCATTGTATTAGGATTTTATCTCTTCATGCTTTTCATACTTGTTAGTTGATATTCCTTATAACTGTTTCATCTTTCCTTATTCATGTTCCCTAGCCACTTGGCTATAGTTTGTTTATTGTTATATGTCTTGACTCCTTGGATTTGCACATTCAGATTCTGAGGCTTGGAACGAAGTGGAGCCATCCACAGAGGACCAAGCTTACCTTAGTGAGCAGGCGGATTAGTTCCAGTCCCCTCGTGCTAGACTCCTCCTTTTTGACTCACGGGACCTCCATCCTACTCGTGAGCTTTTTTTTGTATACGTATTGTATATTATTCTTTTGGACTTGGTTATGATGTAATACACATGTAATGTGTAATACTTTATAATATCCTGTGATAACTTTGTATGTGTATATCTTGAGTTGGCATATGTATGATTACCACGCTTTGTCGTACTCTGATCCTTGTTGTACTTTTATGCTTAGCGTATATACGTGAGGGCATTTTCTGACCTACGTATATACGTCGCAGTGACGTCCCCGTATCCGTGGAATCGGGGCGTTACAACAAATAAATCTATTTATATTTGTGCTTGAATGCTTATTTGAACCCATGAAATGTGCTTGTATTGCTTGGTTTTGATGATACATACATCTTTAAACTTGTATTCTCTCTTTTTGGATTTGATTTATGATCATGTGTTTCATTTCATGTATATGTGTATTTTGCCAAACTTTAAGATATACATGTATACCTCTTGAGTCATTTGCCTTTAATGCAAATCTATTTATATGGACTCAATTGTGTTTAAGAGATATGTATGTATACTTATTGTGTTGTCAAAACATACATATATCTTGAAATATAAATTATGTTTTTTTAATAAAAAATGTGTAATGATTTTCATGTCTTCATGATTTAAAGGAATATTGAGATTAATTGATAATTTTGCTTTATTCCTTACTTGAAGGATTTCGTACTAGTTTTAAAATATTTTCATATTAACTAGTGCAAATTCTTCATATGGTAGAGTATATGATAAGCTTACTCTTCAATTGGTATCATTGGATATTTTCAATTGGTATCAATATGATTTTTCTATACTCATATCTTGATTGTATGTATGAATGCTTTCAAATTTAAATTATATCAATTTTTTATTGGTATTATCTTTTCATACATATATGTGATCTATTTGCTAAGCTTAATTCAACTTTCAATTGGTAATTCTTAAAGCTTATGCAATATGTTTTCAAATTTGATATCAAAATAAAAAAAAATATGTTTACTTGATATCTCAAAATGTGTTCAAAATTTTAAAGAAATATTCAAAATTTTTGATTTGTTTTGCCTATATGCAAGGAGAGCTTAACATCTCTCTTACATATGGATTCATGTTGAGTATATTATAAATTGAGGAGCTTGACAACTCTTCTTTATATGATATACGTGTGTAGGGGGAGCTCCACATCTCCTCTTATGCATTACATAATATGTGTTATGTGAGTTAGGGCTTGTCATCCCTTCTTCATGTAATGCATATGTGTAGGGAAGCTAACTTAGCGTCTTCCTCTTCATGAATGTATATCGCATATAAATTTTATTGATTGATTTGTATTACCCTTCTTGATCTCTTTGTTTTTGACAAAAAGGGAGAGAAAAATTTGTTTGATTTGATTTTACTTTGAACCCTTTGTTGATGATTGACAAAAAGTGGGAGAAGAATTTGAGAGTTATATGCATATTGAATAAGATATGTTTATGCATATATATTTTGTATTGCAAATAGAGAAAAAGATTTTGATTTATGCTTGTTGCATGTTTTATCTCCATACTTGCATACATATTCATGTGCCTCATTGCCATATCTATTATTTATTTATTATGCATGAGTTAAGGGGGAGCTTCCTTGAAGCTTTACTTTAATCCATGCATATATAACTTCATGTGTTTTGTCATCATCAAAAAGGGGAAGATTGTTGGCCCAAAGGCCTATCACCCTAGTTTTGATGATGATCAACTCATGAAGTTACGTATACTAATGATCTTGTGTTTAATTAGTGACAGATTCATTATCAAGATCTTAGTAGGTGCATAGCTCAACAAAGGATAAAATGTCAAGATTTGGAGCTAGCACGGTGTGATCCAAGGAGCTTTTGGATCAAGTTTGGACCAAGTCAAGAAGATGAGAAGACTTCAAGGGAAGACTTCAAGATCAAGACTTGTGTCTAGGTATAAGATTTTGTTTTGTTTTAGAGTAAAATGTAAAGGATAGATAGTTGGTGGATTGCTCAAGTATATATCACACACACACTCTTGATTAAATTGTCTTTTCATAAAAGAATTTTCAGATTTAGAAAAGACTTTCATTTTGGAAAAACATAGTTTTGGTTTTGGTATTCAAAGTTATATGTTTCAACCAAAACCTTATTTAGAGCTTAATGTCAAAAACATAGATATTTCATCTTGATTGTGTAGTGGATCATATTCATACACACTATACTTTAAAAGTATATCTTGTTTTTGTATTTGATGAAGATTTGGAAAAACATGTTTTGGAAAAATATTGTTTTGGAAAATACAGTTTTTATCATGAGCCAAATATTTTCAACTTACAAAAATAGTCCAATCTTTTATAACATGCCTTGATTTTGTGCAAGCATATTTAATTATCAAAGTATATTGGTTAAACTATTTTTATAGATTTTTATGTATTTTATGGGATTTTATTTGAGCCAAAATGACTAACTTTTTAATCCCAGAAAACTGTTTCAGGCTTCGGATAAGTCGACTAATAGCCTTTATAAGTCGACTAATCCTGGAGTCGGCCGACCGGATCGGTCGACCGACGTGCACAGATGTGCACGCCTTTGTGCACTGGAGGACGGCCGACCGTACGGGTCGACCGCTCCAGAGAGCAGAGCTCTCTGGAAAGTTCGGCCGACCGTACGGGTCGACCGACAGAGAGTTAGACTCTCAGCTCCAGTGGGTCGGTCGACCCAGGCGGTCGACCGTGGCTCCAATGGTCGGATTTCTGACCGTTGGCGGTCGACCGCACGGGTCGACCGGCAGCTCTGACAGACCCCAACGGCTATATTTTTCTGGCCTATAAATTTGGGGGTTTGGTCATTATTTTGAGCTAAGATTTTGGAGACTCTTGGAGCCAGTTTTTCCCATTCATTCCAGAGGTTTTTCTCCACAAAATAGAGAGCTAATACTTCCAATCAAAAAGGGGAGTTTTATTTAGAGTGTGTTAAAAGAGATTTCTTGAGTTTTTCACCATAGCTTTCATCCTTGTTTTCTCACACAAACACTTGAGCTTTCCATTGCTATTCATCTTATAGGAGTGTTGTAGTGAGAGCTTTCATTGGTGATCAAAGTGTTGGATCACCAAGATTTCATTCTTGTACTTTGAGGAGACGGGCAAGTGTGCTCGTGGTGGTTTGGAGTTCGGTTGTGAACTCTTTGGTTCGAGGTGCGGCCTCGGCGAGCTAGTGAGCTTGCGTGTGTACGGGACTAGGGAGTCCGAGGGCTTGTGGTGTTGCGGCACCGAGGAGAGATCCATTGGGATCTTGCATAGTGGAAATCCTTCGTGTGTCGAAGGCGGGGATGTAGAGCAAGTGTGCTCGAACCTCGAAACATACCCTTGTGTTTGCGATTGCCATTTCTCTCTCTCTTTGTCTCTTTTATATCTTGCATGCTATTATTTGTCTTATCTTTACATGCTTGATATACATTGTGCTTCATAGATATATATACTTGCGTGGGATTGTTGCTAACACTTGTATTCAACCAAGAGAGCCAACGCGGCACCTCAACCCATTCAAGGGGAATCTAGAGGAGTTTGTCCAGAGCCCTTCACGGGGAATTCGGCAACACTCTTTGGTTATACGTGGTGATTAGTGTAAAAGTTTTAATTAGGTCATAATTGATTTAGCTTCCGCATTATTAGGCATTAAGTGACCATTAGATTAGCCATCACCTATTCACCCCCCCTCTAGGTGAACTTACATAAGTGACCATTAGATTAGTCATCACCTATTCACCCCCCCTCTAGGTGAACCTTCAATTGGTATCAGAGCTTGGTACTCTGATTTGGGTCTTACAACCTAGAGTTAAAGATCCTCATTTTTAGGCTAATCACAATTTTTGTACACACACACCATGGACTTCATGTCACGATCCACTTTTGACATTCTTAACATCCAAATTTGGAAGGTTAAGATGTCTATGTACCTCAAAGCCCTAGGCATCCATGTTTATCTTGCCATCACTAAAAATGATTATTGTTTAAATGGTAAGAATTTTGAGGCTAATGCAAAAGCCCTTCATGCTCTAAAGTCTACCCTAAATGATGATTATTTATCTAGGGTTTCTAACATTGATTCGGCTTTTGTAGTTTGGAACACCCTCCTCTCCCTTGGCGAAAATGATCAATACTATGCGGGGAGTGACTCGGATGTTGGAAGCGACATCTCCAACAAGTGCTATATGGTCCAACGGGATAACCCCCTTGAGGTAACTACCGAATCCGAGGATGAGGATGTTAACATGTCATATGAAGAGCTTTCTACATTTTGTCAATTATTGCTTGAAAAATATGACATGATTAAGAAAGATAATAAAAATTTGAAAAAGAAAGTTGATTGCATGCATATAGAACAAGATTCTTTTAAATCTAAAATTGCATGCTTAGAAAAAGAAAATGAAGATTTGAAAAATGAAAATATTTCCTTGATATCTAAATTGAATGATTTGTGTGAAGGAAATATGTCTTTGAAAAATAAAATTGCTTTGGTGGAAAAACAAAAAGAAATTGTTTTTCAAGAAAATTCTTGTTTGAAAAGAAAAATGTTTGAAAAAGAAAATTTTTCTAAAAAAACTAAGAAAAATGATTCTATTTCTCACTACTCTTTACATGCTACCATTGATGATAGTGAGATTAAGAATTTGAAAAATAAAATTGATTGTTTGAGCTCAACCTTGAGCTCTTGTGCATTTAATCACAATAGATTGGAGTCTTTGTTTTCAAAGAAACAAACTCCACACATTCATGCACATCCACATCATGCATATGCTTATGTTGCACGTCATGACCACACACATACACATAAGCATCCTAAGGTGTACAAATGTACACATTGTGGCCGCAAAGTCCATTTAGCAAAATTTTGTTTGATAAGTTGCATCATATTAATTTTGCTAATAATAAAAATGTTTGGGTGCCTTACAAAGCTAACCCCAAGGACCCAAGAAAAAATGGGTACCAAAGTCCCCACCTTTTGTTTTTGATGTAGGTGAGGGCTCTCACAAAACGTGAGAGATTTGGTGCCTTGATGGTGGGTGCACTTGAACTAAAAGGACATTTTTGATGCACCGCTATCAAGGAGGTTTGGTGGGACAACCACCATGTTTGGAGCCTTAGAGTTGGTAACAATCTCTAAACTCCCATTTTATTTATGTTCATACTTGTTCATTCATGATATTCATAGCATGTTCATGTTTTTGTTTGATTTGTGCTTCATGTGGTAAATACTAGTTTAAATGTAGTTTTATCAAAACTTGTATTTATGCATGTACAAATAGTGAGAACAAATAGATTCATATATGATTGTAATTCATGCTCATTTGTACCCACTATATGCACATGTATAGACTAGTTTTGATGATTCTTTCATTTATACTTGTTTTGCCAATTTTTATGCTTTACTTCATGTATATGTATTTTTAATTCAAATCTAATAAATATACATGTATACCCGTGAGTCTCTTGCCTTCATGCAAACATTACTAATAGACTCTTTTTTGTTTGGGATATGTATGTGTATTGTTAGGATTGGATAAATCATACATATGCCTAGAAGTGTATTAATTAATGAAAAATGAATTTTCATGATTTTTTTTAAAAATGAATAATTTGTTTTGATCTTTTGAGCTTAAATGACTATTTTCATAAAAATGCTATTTACATGATTTTTAAACACTCACACTTTATTTATTTTGTCATGACTTAGTTTCGTGGACATATTTTTTTGAGCTTTATAGACTATGAGTGTAAAATTTTGTGTATTTAGTATGATTTATATGATTTGATGTTTTTGAAGGATCTTTAACTAGTTTTTCAAAAACTAATTTAACTAGTTATTTATTCTTCAAATTTTTATAATGAGATATACACTTGATCTTACCTTGCTTCAATTGGTATCATTGGATCATTTCAATTGGTATCAATATGATTATTTTTGTATATACTCATGTTTTAATTATATGTATGTATGCTTTCAAATTCTAGTAGTATCAATCTCTATTGGTATTTTTTTTCATACATATATATGTGTGCTTAACTTTCAATTGGTTCACATTTTTTAAGGCACAAAGTTTATGATAAAAAATAAAAAAATAAAAAAATATTTGATCATTATTTACAATTTGGTATCTTAAAAAATTTGTTTGCTTTACAAGAGCTCTGTACCTTTAAAATTTTGTTTAAGAAAAATTAAAAATGTTTTGATGTGTATTTCCTATATGCAAGGAGAGCTTAACATCTCTCTTACATATGGATTCATGTTGAGTATATTATAAATTGAGGAGCTTGATAACTCTTCTTTATATGATATACGTGTGTAGGGGGAGCTTCACATCTCCTCTTATGCATTACATAATATGTGTTATGTGAGTTAGGGCTTGTCATCCCTTCTTCATGTAATGCATATGTGTAGGAAAGTTAACTTAGCGACTTCCTCTTCATGAATGTATATCGCATATAAATCTTTATTAATTGATTTGTATTACCCCTTCTTAATCTCTTTGTTTTTGACAAAAAGGGGGAGAAAAATTTGTTTGATTTGATTTTACTTTGAACCCTTTGTTGATGATTGACTAAAAGGGGAGAAGTATTTGAGTTTATATGCATGTTTTCATTGCTTAAGGGGGAGAAGTATTTGTCTTCCTTGTTAGTTATGCATATATGTTTTGTATTGCAACTAGGAGAAAAAGGATTTCATGTTTTATCTCCATACATTGCATACATATTTATGTGCTTTCATTGCATATATTATTGTTTATTTGTTATGCATGAGTTAAGGGGGAGCTTCTTTGAAGCTTTACTTTAATCCATGCATATATAACTTCATGAGTTTTATCATCATCAAAAAGGGGGAGATTGTTGGCCCAAAGGCCCATCACTCTAGTTTTGATGATGATCAACTCATGTAGTTATGTTTACTAATGATCTTGTGTTTAATTAGTGACAGATTCATTATCAAGATCTTAGTAGGTGCATAGCTCAACAAAGGATAAAATGTCAAGATTTAGAGCTAGCACGGTGTGATCCAAGGAGCTTTTGGATCAAGTTTGGACCAAGTCAAGAAGATGAGAAGCCTTCAAGTGAAGACTTCAAGAAGATGAAGACTTGTGTCTAGGTATAAGATTTTGTTTTTGTTTTAGATAAAATGTAAAGGATAGAGTAGTTGGTGGATTGCTCAAGTATATATCACACACACTCTTGATAAAATTGTTTTCATAAAAGCTTTTTTAGTTTAGAAAAGATTTTTCTCTGTGACAAAATACTATTTGGTTTTTGATATTCATGTTTACATCTTTCAACCAAAACCAAGTTTATGCTTATTGTCAAAAACTTAGATATTTCATCTTATTTGTGTAGTGGATCATATCCATACACACTATGTTTTAATAAGTTCAAAATATCTAGTTTTTTATTTAAAGGAGTTTTGGAAAAACAAGATTTGGAAAATACAAGTTTTCAATTGAGCCAATATTTTCATATTACAAAAATAGTCCAAATCTTTTAGAACATGCCTTGATTTTGTGCAAGCATGTTTGTATATCAAAGTATATTAGTTAAACTATTTTTGTAGATTTTTAAGTATTTTATGGGATTTTATTTGAACCAAAAGACTTAGTTTTTAAATTCCAGAAAAAACAGTTTTCAGGCTTCAGCAAGTCGACTGTATAGTCGACTTGGTCTGAAGTCGGTCGACCGGATCGGTCGACCGACGTGCACAGACGTGCACGCCTTTGTGCACTAGAGGACGGCCGACCGGATCGGTCGACCGATCCAGAGAGCTCTGCTCTGTGGAAATTTCGGCCGACCGTACGGGTCGACCGATAGAGAGTTCTACTCTCTGCTCCAGTGGCTCGGTCGACCCGGGCGGTCGACCGTGGCTCCAACGGTCGGATTTCTGACCGTTGACGGTCGACCGACCCGGTCGACCGGCAGGCCTGACAGACCCCAACGGCTAGTTTTTGACAGCCTATAAATTTGGGGGTTTGGTCATTATTTTGTAACACGCTTTTAGGAGAACTTTGAGGCAGTTTTTCCCACTCCATTAAAAGAGTTTTCTCCACAAATTTGAGAGCTAATATTTCCAATCAAAAGGAAAGATTTTATCAAGAGTGTTTAAGTGATTTCCTTGAGTTTTTCACCATAGTTCTTTCCTTACTTTCTCACAATCACTTGAGCTATCCATTGTCTTATCTATCCATAGGATTGTGTTGTGAGAATTTGTAATTGGTGATCAAAGTGTTTTAGATCATCAAGAGATTTCTTCTTTGTTCTTTGAGGAGGCGGACAAGTGTGTTCGCGGTGGTTTAGAGTTCTTGTGTGAACTCGGTGGTTTGAGGTGCGGTCTCGGCGAGCTAGTGTGCTTGCGTGTGTACGGGCTAGGGAGTCCGAGAGCTTGTAGGTGTTGCGGCACCGAGGAGAGATCCATTGGGATCTTGCATTGTGGAAATCCTTCGTGTGTCGAAGGCGGGGATGTAGAGCAAGTGTGCTCGAACCTCGAAACAAACCCTTTGTGTTTGCGATTGCTCTCTCTCTCTCTCTCTTTTTGTCTCTTATTATATCTTGCATGTGTTTATTGTTCATCTTTATATGCTAGATATACATTGTGTGCTTTATTGATATACTTGCTTGGGATTGTTTGCTAACACTTGTATTCAACCAAGAGAGCCAACGCGGCACCTCAACCCATTCAAGGGGAATCTAGAGGAGTTTGTCCAGAGCCCTTCACGGGGAATTCGGCAACACTCTTTGGTTATACGTGGTGTTTAGTGTAAAAGTTTAATTTGGTCATAATTATTTTTAGCTTCCGCATCATTTGGCATTAAGTGACCATTAGATTAGCCATCACCTATTCACCCCCCCTCTAGGTGAACCTTCAGACACATGTTCGATTGACCATGAATGGTAACATCATTGTCATAGAGTCATGGTCATCCTAGTATGATTTGACCACATCCATTGTAACCATATCACACCATGTCTTGTCTTTATAAACATTAAACCCAATCGGGACAAGACATCATTGTTTCACGTCTAGGGTCGTGGAGCTGATCCATGACATCTTATATGGATGGGGATAAGGTTTAGCTTTCCTTCCTGCGTTCTCAATCATTTTGGACGATACTGCATTGACACAACTTTTACTATCCAGTATTGCTTTTCAATTCTTGTCTCCAATCTTAATGAATGTGTGAAAGATAGTAGTTCTTCTCCAATCATCTTTCTTTTGTGAGAACGCACACCAGATGACAGATACGTAATTTGAAAGTGCAAGTTGAATATAGTTACATTCAGCATTAGACTTTTTTGGTCATAATCGGAGTCATTGTCTTCATTTATATCTGGGTGATATGTAACTTCCTCATCATCAGACTCGGGAAGTTGTGTGGGAACTTCCTTAACAAAGGGTGATATTTATTTCACTAGGACAGTTAGTTACGACGTGACCATAACCTTGACACCTATAACACTTAGTAGAGGCACTAAATTTGGAAGAAGTTTGCTCGGGGGGTTTGCTATGATCATCATTTTGTTTTCCTTTGAAGTCGTTCTTTCAGAAGAAGGATTGGGTGCTAGACTTATTGAACTGGGAGGAAAAGAAGTCCTAATCACACTCGATTTTGAATCGAAACTCCTAGTATTGTAGTTATACCTAAGGGAATCTAGATCTTGAACTATGGTGTAGTTTTTTTTAATTCGGTAACTCCTCTAACTGACAGTTCGGTTCACGAATTTTCTCTAAGTACGGCTCTAAATCTAGAAAGGATTTGAGCTTGTCTTTTCTCGTTGAAGGTACTACATCTGATGAGGAGCTCATCAAGTTTGTAACATACTCCTTTGCGATTTATTACCTTGAGTGTATTGATGTCACTTGTCCATAAGACAGTCACTAAATGATGATGGTATATACTTGCCTTTCATCTCATCCTTCATCATATCCCATGTTTCAATCGGTCGTTGAAATCGGGATACACGTATGTTCTCTAAGTTGGTTCAATACTGACTAGCATGACCAATCAGTTTCATCAGCGAACTTAATTTTTCTAGCCTCAGTGAGGTTGTACCATGTGAAGTACTTATCTAATTAGAGTGTCCAATGTAGGAAAAGTTGTGGGTCATGACGTCCATCAAAGGTCTGAACATCAATCTTAATGTTCTTCATAAATTGATCATCGAGATTGGATGAGTTATCAGTATTATCATGACAGTTGTTTCGCGATGAGGATGAATTCTCTCTAGTAGTGAAGGACTCTCGATAAGATATTTTTTTTACTTGCACTTTAGTTTTATGTAGATCAGCTCGAGTCTGAGCCATATCGTGGGTCAAGGCTTCAAGTTTAGCCATGAGATCAGCTCTGGTAGGTTGGGAGGCCATGGAATCAATGTCGGATTTATTAACTTCTTCACGCAAATATAGGGTACCACTACGGGTTGACATACAATGTATGAATCCTAAGAATGCAAATCTATACTATTTTTTTTGCTTTGAATTTTGAAATTGTTGTTTGGTTTTCAAAAAATCTGTTTTCTAAAATTGCCGGGTCAATCAAACTCCAATTTTATCAGTCCAATTGGCCAGATCGGCGTAACTTAGGTGGGAGATTATTCGCACTTGACGTTTCTTAATTACAGAACTACGTTGAGTATCCTTCTTTGATTAGACACCAATTGTATAGAATTTCAGAGAAAGACTTACCTTTCAAGGTTTCCTAATTTACACTTGTTTTGAATAAAATCTAACTAGAAGTAAGAAAAGTAAATAAACGTGACTAATATGCAAATCCTACCTAATTGTGCTATAATTCCAAGATGGTGTGAAACATCTACAGAGCGGAAGCAAAAAATAAAACAATTCAAAGAGATATTTTACCAACAAGAAGAGTGGAAGTTAAAACAGATAATATCAGTTGTGATTTTTTTAGCATGCTTTACGTAATCAATATCAAAAATTAAATTGCTAATTAGATCTATGATTATGCAGGTAAACGAGTTTTATACGCAATAAAGAAGGCAAGCGATCACAAGGAAGAAGTAGACTCGCTCGCTCACTTTTGATGTAAACAACAGATCAGAATAGATAACAGACTAGATGATGTATATAAAGACTTGTAATTTAATAGTTAATGTAATCATTAAAAAAAAAAACCTGAGATGATTGTAAATTTGATTTTAACTTACTTGTTGATTGTTGGTTGATCTTTAAACTCACGCAGATGAGAACAAGTACAGTCGAAGAAAACATGATTATCGAGGAGTCGAGATGCTTATACAGGCGATATCGAAGTTGCTAAATGCGTGGTGAGGGGGAGAGATTTTGGCGACGGAGATCTATTTGAGAGGAAAAAACTTGAAGGGGAGATAGAGAGAGGGAATAGTGATAATTAAATTAATTAGAGCATCTCACTATTAATTGAGTTTGATTAGGGCATCCCACCACTAACAGAATTTAGGATCGAGAAATTTAATAATCAAACTTAATTTGAGAGTAAAGAAAAATTTCAATGGTCGTTCACTGAAAAATTGAATATATGGGGCCTTATATTGGGTACAAAATTGTATCTTTCTCCTACTTCAATTTAGATTTCAAAACTAACTCCTAAAAGAAATCAAAAACTTAAAAGAAAGTAAAAAATAAAAAAAATACAAAATAGGCAACTACTAATTTTACAACTCTAATACATAGAGAAGAGAAAATAGAAATTCTACTATTACTATGATTACAAAACTTCTTCATGAACAAAATTTGCTTTTAAAACCAAGTAGCCATGATTCTCTGAGAAAGTCTCATTCTGTATACCTTTCAAGATTTTGAATTGGACTTTATCAGTGGCTTTGATGACTACATGATGTCCACATCAAAATATTTTTTGCCATAAGGTTAACCCTCGTTAATTTATTCAAGAAATACACAATGCAATTCCACATATTACTCTTGATTATATCGATTAAGACATATTGGTTGCATGTTATCTTAGGACACTTCCACCACACCCATTTTTGTCCGAGCAATGCGGCGGGTCTACACAAATTCTTGTAAAAACACTATCATCCGTGGCGAGCCCCACACTGCCCAGTTTTAAACTCAGTCATGAGGAGTCTAAGCTCAAGCCCGGGTAAATTAATTTTTGATTAAAAAATCCCATTGTGCCTTTTTTGTCTGGGCACAATGGTGGAACTGCTCTTAGACAGTGAACAAAATTTTGAAATACTATAAAGATTGAAATCAAAATCAAATTAAGTAATAGCTTCTGAATGAAACTAAAGACAAAATTTACAGCAATTGTGAAAAAAGTAGGGAAATCAAATCACCATAAAACTCACCATTATCAATCGAAGTACATAGTAAATCAGTCAAGTTTCAAGAATTACATCCAGTGTTTCCTTAAAAAAAAGAATTACATCCATTGGTGATCCTGTGAAGAATAGTAAAATTGAAACATATAGTAAATCTAGTTCAAGAATTACTTGTGCCAAATGGTGATCATATGAAGTAAAAGTGTAAGTTGAAAGTTGAAAATATATGATCCCTCGCACATTCAATTCAATTCAATTCATTTCAGTTCAGGCTTGATACTCCTATGAAGCTTGAAGTATGTGAAAGACAGCAAATGAGTTGAAACCATAAGCAGACAATCAACAATGTAATCGGGTGCCGCAAGGCTCTTGAATGGGACTACCCTTACTCGCTCCGGCAACTGGTCCGCATGCAGGATTCCCCAACCTACCGTCTTCCACAGATGACGAGTCGCCCATCACCCAAATTGCTATAGCAAATTAGGTTCTAGGTTGGCGACCCAGAATCCAACTTGTTAAAGCAAATTAGGTTATGAGTTGACAACCCAGAACCTAGAAAATACCTGAAAAATTTAAAAAAAGATCATGTTGGTAGGTGATTACGCCACCCGCCTATCTGGCGCCTACATACCCAAAAAAATGTCGGTTTTTGAAATTATTTTTGGAAGAGGCATGTTTTTTGAATTAAAATCCAAAAAGGATTTTAGGGGAAATAATGCTATTTTTCAAAGATATGAGTGATGAACTCAATTTCTATCCTCCTATCACCAATGATCTTGAGGTTCTTAAGCACCTCTTTTGCCTCATAAGCTGAGAATCTCAAGGGCACTTTTGCAAATCGTTCAATTGAGGACACCTTTTTAGAAATCAATTTGGAGAACCCAAGAACACTTGCTCAGAACATTAAGATGAAAAAAAAAAAAACTCTTTAGCCTCATAGCATCTACTTCCATGTTCATTGCTTTACATTGATGTGGGGCCGCTGAGATGAATTCACAACTTCTCTTAAAATATGGATGCCAATGGTGGTGTTTAAAGTCTACCAGGATTGGTGAGACCTCTAAGGGACCTCTAATGGCTGAAAGATTTTTTAATGAGAGACTCTATCTGAACTGGCAACGTATCAAATCTCAAGACCTTTAATTATAACATCTGAAGTCTAATTGTTTCTGTCCTTCCTCGAGGCTTCAAGAAGAAATGTAGTGAAAGTACTTTTAGTAAGGGAATCCATCCTCCCTCCACATGCTTCTTTTGGTGATCTATCTTGCTTGTACCAACAATTCAACCACTGATGAATATGACATATTCTTTCTGTCAAGACAAATTTAAGTTCACATTTCTTTAGTTCCTTGCAATTCTTGATATCTTCTCTAACCTTATTTCCAGTTTTAATGCAGGCACTTTCTGTAGTCGAAGTATACTTTTCTCCAAAGGAATGATCAGAAGTTTTCAACATGCTCTCTAATTTCAGCCAAGATGTCTTTCAATTATCTGGAGACGCCCAACAACCTGATTGACCAGTCTAGTTCCTCGAGCACCAATTTCCTGTGGTGTGCATGGTTTTGTGAACACAAGCAGCTCACCGAAACAGCTGTAAAAACCCCCTACCTCTGTCAATGCATCAGCATAACCGAGAATTCATGGAAATGTCGAAGAACCCAGAGAAGACGTTGCCTTGTGCAGTTCCTCACGGGATCTAGATGAACAGGTGGGAGGTTGATGACACGCTGACAGCTAACATGTGGATTGTCAGGCATTGCACTTGGACCAGCGATACGCCACAACTGCAAAGACATTCTCCATATTTGGGACTAATCAAACAAAGATACAAAGAAATGAAGAATGATGGCTGCGCTGGTTACTTGACCAAATTGCTTCTCTAGTTTGAGACATGAAGAAGCTCACTAATTCAGGTCTCATGTTGTGTCAACATGAATCGTGGATTGCATTCAAAGTTTCTGTATGATTGTCTCCAAACACTTTGGTGGTGTATCCCTTTTTATGTCCATTGTATTTTATGACTATTTTATGTAACATGATTGATGTGTGGTGTCTGCTGCATATTTTCATGCGTTATTTCTGTTTGGTTCTCTATTATTCATAATAATGTTATGCTTCTAAATCTCATGTGGGGAACCATTTTCTGCTTAAAATAAAGATGGGTTCTTGATTCTATAATACTGTATGCTATATCTAGATTGATCTGATATGGTGACCTTGAAAAAACCTATAGGTTTACATCAAGTTCATTGAATCTTGAAGAAGAAAAACATGAATTGTGAACTTGTTTATGAACAAAAAAAGGACCAAGTATTAAATTGTTGCATTTAGATGGGAAATACTTAATACTCCTATTCTCCCTTCATCCGGAGCTTATGATGCATCTCTATAAGAATTTTAGTATTGACGCTCAAATTGAATTCTGCACAACTCCAGTTAATGCAGTTTTAGATGTTTCAATGCTAAAGAGGGAGTAGAAAGAGATGCTGGAAGCAACAACAATTACAATTATGAGAAATACAAGCAAAAAAGAAAAAATCAATTACGGTACAAAATCACATGAAAGAATTAAGTCATTAGCAATCCAGGTGAAAGGCATATCATTTGTAATGGTAATAAGAACAAAAATTATTAAAAGAGGGGGGAAATGTAGCTCAATATTTGTTGTAATCCTTTTTTATTCGTGGGTATATGCACAATATGCATTGATCTAATCTTCAATAGTTATACTCGCAACCAAATTTACACAAAAATCATCATCAGCTCCTTTAAAACACGGATGCTGGTGATGGGGCTAATTCACATTGCAAGTTCCTGGGACAATTAGATGCTTAGTATGTTTAACATAGAGACTCTATTGTAGATTAGTCGAAGGAACAGGCGATCTAATCCAGCCTCAACTTCTTTCCAGAAATTGGATTCATAGAAAAATGATAATGAGACATCTTGTGGTGCCACCTCACACGCGACCCTCCTCCTGTTCATGGATTTTGAAACAAAGAACCACTTGCCAGTCTTTGCTTTTGATCTCGTTGTGGACAAGAATGAAAAGACCAAGCTGAGAAAAGCTGTGGTAGTCTCTCTTGCTTCTTTGAACACCTTTGCAACCATGTATAAATCACAATCCTTATTGATGGGAGGAAGAAAGCCGCTCTTAACATCCAATTGCTTCAGTGATAATTTGCATTTCTTGACCATCTTCTTTACCCTGTTATCGGAGAAAATACACGAAAAGATTTTCTTTTCAGTAGCGGTGTCTCCCCTTCTTCGTAGAGCTGATAGAATTTCTTGAACAAATTCTTCGACAGTAACCAACACATCCTTTGTGTTGCCACACAGGTCCAACAACTGAATGGACCAATCCAGTTCCTTCTCCAACCATTTCTTTTGGTTGGAATCAAAGGAAGCTTGTTGCATGCTTGGCATGTGAAAAAGATCATCAATGCAATCATACAGATATCCAAAGCCTCTCAAACCATTGCATATCTCCTTTATTGTTGTTGGTGCTGCCACACGTGTCTCCAGCTTCTTTAGCTCTTCCTCAGTCCTGAGTACAGCGGGATGAGATCCAGAGGGCATGCTGATGGATCGTGCATGGAACGGTTCCATTGGCACTGCTGTAGGCCTCTCCATTTTTTCGCTGGATAGCTCCTTTGAATTGTATAAAGATGCTGAAATAGGAGGCAGATGAGTTTGGTTTTGGTGCTGTTTTTCTCGCTTCCCCTGGTTATATAGAGAGGTGGCTCCATTTAGAAAACGATGGGGGAGACAGAAAGAACAATGGCCACCTAAGGCCTCGCGTTAAAATAAGATAATATCAATGGGCTCATTTTAACATTAATATGATGATTAGTTCATAGTTAGATCTTTGTAGGACTTCAGACAAACAGAGAGAACCATCAACCTTTTTCTATAAGCACATCACCTGATTCAGAATCACAACATAATCCCACCTTTCAATTTATTCATGATATTAGTGTAATTAGACAAGTTCATTCATACAACATTGTCTAGGAATATATACTTTTTTCCTCTGGTTGTCTGCTGGTGATGAGGTTAGCCATCATGGCTGTATCTATAAACCATTATCAGATATGTGGTTGGTGAACTCTATATTGCCGCTCTCAAAAAGACAAGCTGAAATTCCTACATGTAGAAGGTTGAGAAACAGAATTTTTTCCCCTTCCGTATAAATATTCTTGTGAAACATGCCACAGCTAAGTTCTTTGATCCACTGATCAGTGGAGGTAACCTGATCATAAGTACAGATTATTATACATTTTAATATCAATATATAATGAACATGAGCCATCGGCCCATCATATGCTTCTTTGTTTCCCCAAGCACGGGCAACAACCCACCCACCCAAAACCCTCAAAAACCAAACACAAACACAGAGACACAAAATGGAGGAGGAAGACAACTAGTTTTCTGTTACCTCTGCAATTTATTCTCTTGAATAGTTTTACCGCTGCAAGCATACTAGTTTTATATATATAATATATATATATATATATATATATATATATATATATATATATATATATATATATATATATATTCTTTAAGTTTGTTTTTCTTTTGTCATCCTCTGGAGGTGATATCTCAGTTGGGAGGTTGAGAAAGATTGGTCGGAAAATATATCATGGCACGATATCCTATCAGAAACTGCTCCATAACCGACTTAAAAAGCTACTACCTAACTTCCAAGCCCACAAAAATTTAGGATCACAATCTATATCGAATGGCTCAAAATCCTTAAAGTTGGGCAGATGCAACGTTGCAACATGACCATGCGTAAAGATTGCATGAGGGTATAGAAAAAGTTCCAAAATCCAAGGTACTTGCCCTACCTAAATCCGTCTTGGCTTCACCCTTATGCTTGGTAAAGAGTCTTCAAATGGTTCAGTTGATGAGATGAAGAAGACGAACAAAAGGTAATAATCTGAGGCTCGAAGAAGTGGTTGTTAAATTATGTTGTGTTCTGGAGATCTTTGCATGAGAAGATTTTTCTTGCACTTTACGCTGATGATATTATTGTTATGGGTGATGATACAAAGGACATTGCTGATTTGAAATCATTTTTCTGGTTCCAATTCCATACAAAAGATTTAGGTTGCATTTGATACACGTGCAGCAATATTCCCATCTTTAAGAATCTGATTCTCGGTCATCAATTTTCTTATATATTGCATTGCCATGTTTGGTACAACCTAAACACTTCCGCTGGCATAGTATTATCATGTTTTCTACAATAAAAAGGATTCTCAGGAATGTGATTTTTGCGCATATTTTTCTTTCAAAAGAGTCCATATAGTGCGAGGATGGTAGCGCCTAACACTGCTAGCAGTAGTAGCAATGGTGGTGATGGTGGCAACCACTATCAATAGTGGTGTCAGAAGCCGTTTGTGAACTAGTCAGGTGGTAGTAGCAACAGTGGCAGCAGCGCTGACAAGACATTGGCAACGACAAGACATTGGCAACGACAATAGCGGTAATGTTGACGTTGTGGTTACAATGGTGGTAGCAGCGGGGACAATGAATGTAAACAATGGTGGCGGCAGCAGTGGCGGCGACACTGACGTAGCAACGGTGGCACCAACAATGATGGTGATGGTCGAGATACAACAATAAGTGGGGGTGATGGTAGCGATAATTTTGGTGGCGAAGGTGTCAGCAGGGCCAGTAGAGATAGCAATGACAAGGAGAGGTAGCAGCACTAACCAATATTCTAAAATAAGGTTTATGTGGCCGCTTATGCGTCCACATAAATGCATGCGGATTCTGACCGCAAGTGCATTGCATTATTTGCTCAAAAAAGTGAACACCACATGTGTGTAGTTCTATGCGGTTTATGATCCTGCAGATGTGTAGGTCTATGCGGTTACATGAGTTCATGCAATTTTATGTGATACTATGTGGCCTTTAACTTTCTACTTTTTATTACTTAGCCTTGTTCATATTTGATTTGTGTTTTTTAATTATACCGACATGTTAGTATTGTGTATGAATTATAATTATTTACTTATTTCATTGGTACAATAATTTATATGGCTCATATTCAAAATTTAATAGGTTTATTCATTTTAGAGTTTTATAAAGCTTATAATATTTTTTCTTCTTTTTCATGATCTTTTAGGTATTTAAAACATTATCTATGGATGCACGGATAGATGTATGGATGTATGTATGGATGCAATATACATTATATAAATTAAAACTTCAATTTTGCACAATTTCACATAATTTTTTTAATCAGTATATAAATTAATTATGCACCATGCACTGCTTAACTGCAGGTATAATGAAACATCATTTTAGACTAGTAACAAAGGTGATAATGATGGTAATGATGGAAAGGACAATTATGAGACTGATAACGTTGGCGGTAGGTACAATATTGTTGGTCAGCCATAGTGACAAAAGACAAGGGAGCTGGAGTTTATAAGAATTCGACATTCTTGAAAATGCTAACATGAGTTTATGCCAGACATAAACATCCACATAGAATCTTGTATTCACAAGTGGATTCCCGCATATGAAATGCACATTTAGAGATAGGAAAGTATTTTTTTTGGTTATTAGATTGCTCACTCTTCTGTAGTCATTAGCCCATCCAAGTTGAAGTGTCGTATTTGTGGGATAAGACGTGTCTTTTAGGCCTTGTTTGGTTACAGGAGTTAGCAAGAGTTAGAACTAACTAATCGAAATATCCAACTTGCTTAAGAGTTATGAAGTTAGTGGTCAAAGGTATTTTTGGAAAAAAAAAGAGTATTCTTTTTGCACATTGCCCCTTAATTGTAAGAGTAAAGCCTTAACTCTTACACTAACTCTTAATTTGCGTAAGGCCTCATTTGGCTCCTAGGGTTTGAGATTTGGAGTAAGAAGTGTGCCAAAAAGAGTAAACCACTACTCTTACACTGGTTGAGAGTGTTGGCCCGGAGGCCTTCCTCTCTAGTTTTGATGATGATTAACTCATGTAGTTATGTTTACTAATAATCTTATGTTTCTAGTCTCAGATCATTTAAACAAGATATTAGTTGGTGATTGCTTCAAAAAGAGGAGTTTGGAAGCCTTCACTTGGTGATTCCCGAGCCCAAGCGTCAAGATCATTCATAGCCATGCTCGTTGGATCACGGTGTTTGGACCGAGTCGACTTGAAGATGAAGATCGTCAAGAAGACTTAGGTATCCATAGTTTAGTGTGTTGAGATCCATTTGTAAAGATAAGAATAGTTAATATGCTCAAGTGCACAACACACACAAGTTTTATGTTTTGGATTTGGTTTTCATGAATAGTAGATCAAAACAAGTTTAAATGGTTTTTATGTATATTAGATGTGTTCAATATACATACATGCTTCATATCTTATACAAACTTATTTTGATATGTCTATTCATGAGTTTTAGGAAAAATCAGATTTCCTATTGAAAAATCTAAGTTTGATAAAATACAAGTTTTGGTTTTGATAAAATTTGTAAGACACAAAAATGAATTTATATGTTGATATATGTCTTGAAATTTTTATCACAAGTGTGTTTATCAAAGTAAAATGATAAAACTATTTTTGAGGATTTTTAGAAGAGATAAAAGAATTTTTTAAAATATTTTTTACATGATTTTCTGACCCAGGATTGTGGCTGACAGGCCAGGTCGGTCGACCGGGCCAAAGGCCGGTCGACCGTGCGGTCGACCGACGTGCACAGCCTTGTGCACGTCTGGCAGACACAGGGACCGGTCGACCGGGCGGTCGACCGGACCAGAGAGCTCTACTCTCTGGATCCGGGCGGTCGACCGGTTTTGCCCAACGGTCATATTTTTGACCGTTGGCGGTCGACTGGCCGGTCGACCGCGGGCCTGTCAGGCTGCCAGATCAGCTAACGGCTAGTTTTTTGGTTTGAACTATATAAACCCCATTTGCTTGGGATTTGGCCAAGGTTTTTAACAAGAAAAATTTCCAGTTTCTCCAGAGTTTAAAAGAAGTTTTCAAAGTGTTTTAAAGCTTAAAGATTGCATCTTTATTGTTTTTCAAGGTTTTTGGAAAATCAAAGAAAACTAGGTTTTTGGGATATTGTTTTGGATTTTCATTTCTATCATCTACAAGAGATTTCCCAAGTAGTTTTTCTATGTTACTTGATTTCCAAAAACACCTTGATATCCACTTGAGCTATATCTTCTATCCTAATCTCTTTAGGATCTTTGTTTGTGGAAAAGGAAAGAGGTTTGTGGTTGAAACATACCACTTGTTGTAAACTCTTGATTTCTTGTGTTGCTCCCTCTTCGGTAGAGGTTGAGGTTGTTGTATTGGGTTGGTGTTTGCTCCCTCTTTGGTAGAGGTGGAGATTGTTGTTTACTCCCTCTTGGTGAGGTGGAGTTGGGTTGGTTTGTATCCCTCAAGTGTGAGGTGGATTGGTTGTTATTTGGCTACGGGCCTACCCCTCGATTATGAGGCGGTATTTGAGAGAGGAGTTCGGTACTCCTTGTGTTGTAACAAATCCTCCTCGGTAGAGGTTCCCTTAGTGGGAGTCCTAGGTGGACAAGATAGTGGATTGAAAATCCTTCTCGGTGAAGGCGGGGACGTAGAGCTAGGGGCTCGAATCTCGAAACACATCTTATTGTTTGCGTTTGATCCATTATCTCTACACTCTCTCTCTCTTATTTGTGTTGTGCATAGCATCATTCATTCATATCATTCATATTGCTTGTGTTGCCTTGCATCTTTCATATTGCTCATCTTTATATGCTTGGCTTGCTTGTGTGTGCCTCACTTGTACTTAACCACAAGAGCTTCATATAGCACCTCAACCCATATCTAGGGGAATCAAGAGGAGTTAGTCCAGAGCCCTTCACGGGGAATTCGGCTACACTTGTGTGTTGTATTAAGTGTGTTGCAAATTATTTTTAGCTTCCGCATTTAGTTTCTAGATTAGCCATATCACCTATTCACCCCCCTCTAGGTGATTTCAATTGGTATCAGAGCCTACGCTCCTGATACTTAGGTTTAACAACCTAGGAGTGAGATCCTTATTTGCTAATCTACCATTTGCATTTGCACATTTGTTTGTTTGCACACATATAGTTTGCTCTCATGGATAGCCCTCCTATGTTTGATATTTCTGTTGGCCCAAAAGGTTACACTCTCCATTTGTTTAGAGTTTTGATGATAACAAAAAAAATAAGAGCTATTTGGTACTAATTAGTTTGTTTAAAATAAGTTTCAGGTTAGTACCATATTTGGAGGCCATTGCTTAGCTATTGCAAGAACTTCTAGGTTCATGAAGCAAAGAAGGCGTTTTGCACATCATGGAAGGAACATAGAAGAGAAGGCTCTAGCAAGGCATTGCATGGCTCAAGACATCAAGCTTGCTCAAGATAATTCATTAGATTTGTTTCTAGTTTTATAGTTTTGTTAAAGAATAGTGAATAGGTTTGAAGCTCTATCACACATGTTTTTGCACACATCTTATTTCCAAAAATATTTCCTATAATATGTACAAAATATTTTTGTATACAATCTTCTGCCTACAAACTCATTTTTATGTCTTATATATATATCTCTATTCAAAACTACTTTGTCTAATTTTGAATTCCCTTCAAAAATCTGTTTCTATTTTGACTTTTTGACCTGAGCCGGTTGACCGAGTGTGCCGTTTGAACAGTAACGGCTAGTTTTCTGAGCAGTTTTTATTTTTGTCTTTTTCTTTCTAAAAAGGGCTTAAATGATATTTACTGATCCTAATACTTCCTAATTAGCCTTAAGTGAGTTTTATCTTTAAACCCTAACCCTCTACTATAAATAGGGGTGTTTAGGGAGAGGTTCATTACAAGAAAAATTTGCAAAAGTTTCAAAAGTTTAAGGCATTCAAAAGAGCTTTGTTTTTTGGTTTTTGTGCTGAATATTTCTCTCATTTTCTGAAGTGTTTTTCAAAGACTCTGATTTCTTTTCTTTTCCACTTACACACAAGAGCTTCAATCCTCTCATTGTTCTACAAGGATTTTTGTAAGGGAAGAGAACTTTTCAAAAGAGAGTTTGTGGTCTTTTGATCACCAAGAGAGAACTTGTACTTGAGATTGTGGAGTTGGGTACTCCGGTGTATTTGTAACATCTTTGTGAAGTTATAGTGGTTAGAAATCCTTCTGGGGAAGGCGGGGACGTAGAGCTGGGTACTCGAACCTCGGAAAAATTCTCGGTGTTTGGGTTTGGTTTACTTACTCTTGCTTCTTGCTTACTTACATTGCTCTTATTACTTGCTCTCTATTTTCTTTGCAATATTCACTTGTTTTCATTCATCTTGTCAATTAAAGTCCCATACAACAAGATTGCATTGTGCACCTCCAACTCATATCCAGAGGAATCACGAGGAAGGAGTTCAGAGCCCTTCACGGGGAATCCGGCTTCTAGTCTTGTTTTGGGAGATTGTTGCATCATATTTTTAATTGTGCATTGATTAGCATTATCACCTATTCACCCCCCCCCCCTCTAGGTGATTTTCAATTGGTATCAGAGCTTGGACTCTAGGTTTGGCTTAACATCCTTAGAGAGATCCTTAAAATTTGCTAATCAACATTTGCATTCATCCATTCATTCACTAGTAAATATGGCTGATAACATCAAAACCCCTCCTAAATTTGATGGACTTAATTTTCCTACTTGGAAGGTTAGGATGACTATTTTCTTGCAATCTTTAGGTAGCTTAGCTGCTAAATCCTTGACCAAACCCTATGTTGTACCTGATAGTGATGAAAGCACTTGGACCGAATTTTCCTTTAGAGAATATGAGGCTAAGCCAAAAGCCCAAAACTCCCTCCTAACCGCCTTGAATGAGGATGACCTTGCACGGGTAATTCATTGCCAATCCGCCTATGAGATTTGGCAACATTTGTTGGTCACACACGAGGGGACATCACAAGTAAAGAGAGCTAAGATAGATCTCTTGAGGTCCCAATATGAATCTTTAAAATGATTGATGATGAATCCATTGATTGCATGATTACAAGGTTTACTAAAATCACTAATGCTCTTTCTTCTTTAGGTGATGATATCTCCAATGACTAAAAGGTGCGGAAAGTGATTCGGGCTCTTCCTTCATCTTGGGAGATAAAGGCCACCGCCTTAAAAGAATTGAACGACAAGGATGAAATGGATCTCATAAGTCTCATCGGCAACTTGAAGACTCATGAGATGGAAAAGAAGATAAGAGAAGACGCCGCTCCTCAAAAGAAGAAATCTATTGCTTTTAAGTCTTCATCCACCCTTGATGACGATGAAGAAGAAGATGAAGAAGATGAGGAGCTCTCCCTTCTTGTACGAAATGTGAAGAGAATGTACCGGAAGAACAAGCTCAACTTTAGAAGGAAGTTTGAAGGAAAAGAGGAGAGAAGAATCATTTGCTACAATTGTCGAAAGCCCGGACACATCATAGCGGATTGCCCGGAATTCAAGAAGAAGATGACTTCCTCCTTCAAGCCAAAGAAGCCGGTCGAAAAGAAAGCCTACAAAGCCACATGGGATTCGAAAAGTGAATCCGAAGACGAGGTGGACACGGCAAACATGTGTTTCATGGCAAACACACCAAAGGTAACCCCACAACCTCTTGATGAAGATGATGAATTAAGCAAAGAAGTTATTGTACATGCTTTTGTTGAACTCTCGGAAACCTATGATAATAAAAAGATTGAATGCTCTAAATTGGAAAAGGAAGTTGCTTTTCTTAAAAATCAACTTGCTATTGTAACTAGAGAAAAAGATGAAATTTCTTCCAATCTCATTTCTACTCAAAATGAATTTAGTGCTTACAAAGTTGCATGTAAAGCAAAATTTTCTAAGATTGATGAAAAAGAAATTTCTTCATTAAAAACTAGAATTATTGATTTTGAAAAAGTTTTGAAGGATTGTGCTTTTAACACTAAGAAACTTGAAGAAATGTTTTCTAAAAAGCACACTTCTCATGCTAAAGATTCTCATGTTAATCCTCATGCTCACACTTCACACAACACTCATGCTAAATCCACACATGCTCACAAGTCTCACACTCACTATGCTTTTAAATATGGTAGAGTGTATAGATGTACTTATTGTGGTAAGAATGGACATTTGGCTAAGTTTTGTTATGACCAAGTAAATAGATCAAATAATCTTGTTTGGATTCATGGCACTAACTCTTTAGGACCCAAGAAAATGTGGGTACTAAAATCAAGTCCTAAATTATTTGATATAGGTACACACCAAGGCTCCAAGACGTAAGGAGCGGTGGTACCTTGATAGTGATTGTTCAAGACACATGACATGGGACATCAATAACTTTACAACCCTATCAAGGTACATGGAAGGTGGCTCCGTCACCTTCGGGGATGACTCCAAAGGCACTATCATCGGTATAGGTAACATTCAAATTGGTGCATCTCCTATTATAGAAAATGTAGTTCTTGTTGATGGTTTGAAGCATAACTTGCTTAGTATTAGTCAATTTTGTGACCGTGGACTTAAAGTTATTTTTGATGATTCTTCTTGCAAGATTTTTGATGTTAAAATCAATGATTGTATTCTCACCGGTTTTCGTAACAATAATGTTTATATCATTGACATGCTTAATTTAGATTGTTCTACTAAATGCTTGAATGCTTTTGATGAAAATTCTTGGTTTTGGCATAGAAGATTAGGACATGCATCTTTTGACCATCTTTCTAGGATTAATTCTAAGGAATTGGTGAAGGGTATACCTTACTTGAAGTTTGAGAAAGACCGCATTTGTGGTGCGTGCCAACTTGGGAAACAAACCAAGTCTTCCTTCAAACCAATCAAGGATATCATGTCAACTAGACCATTAGAATTAATTCATATGGATCTTTTTGGACCAACTAAAACTAAGAGTTTAAATGGTAGTAGATTTGCATTTGTTTTAGTTGATGATTTCTCCCGTTTCACTTGGGTTTTCTTTTTGGAACACAAAGATCAAACTTTTTCTCATTTCAAAATTTTTCGAAAAAGGGTTGAAAAAGAAAAAGGTTTTTCGATTTTGAAAATAAGGAGTGATAGAGGTGGTGAGTTTGTTAACCAACTCTTCATGACTTATTGTGATGAAAAGGGAATAATGCATGAAATGTCATGTCCTAGGACTCCACAACAAAATAAAGTTGTAGAAAGGAAAAATAGAACACTTCAAGAGATGGCTAGGACCATGATAAGTGAATATGACCTCCCTCAATATTTATGGGCCGAGGCCGTAAACACCGCATGCTATATTTCAAATCGTATTTATTTGTGTAAAAATTCTTCCAAAACATCTTTTGAAATGTATCATTCTAGAAAACCTAATGTTGCATATTTCAAAGTTTTTGGATGCAAGTGTTTTGTTTTGAATACTAAAGATAACTTGGGTAAATTTGATGCTAAGGCTTATGAAGCAATCTTTGTTGGATATTCTACTACTAGCAAATCTTATAGAGTATTCAATAGATCTTCACTTACCATTGAAGAATCCATGCATGTTAAATTTGAAGAATCTAATGTGGTTGTTGAGAATGTTGTAGAGATTGACCCATTAGGTGAAGACATGGAGAGACTATCCTTGAAGGACTCACCCGCTCAAGAAGATAAGCAAGAATAAATTGGTGATGTTCAAGAAGATAAAGAGGAAAGCTCTCAACCGATTCCTAAAGATTGGAGATACGCTACAAACTACCCCAAGGAACTCATCTTAGGTGAAGTCTCTAAAGGGGTAACAACTCGCTCCAAGCTCCATGACTTATGTGGTAACTTTGCTTTCATTTCTCATTTTGAACCCAAAAGCATCCTCGAAGCCGAGGCGGACTCATATTGGTTGCTAGCCATGCAAGAGGAACTCAATCAATTTGAGCGCAACCAAGTTTGGCACCTTGTTCCTAGGCCCCACGATAAACCAATAATTGGTACTAAGTGGATCTTTAGAAACAAGATGGATGAGTCCGGTAATGTCATTAGGAATAAAGTTAGGTTAGTGGCCCAAGGTTACACTCAAGTTGAAGGAATTGACTTTGAGGAGACCTTTGCACCCGTAGCACGACTTGAAGCCATACGGATGACTCTAACTTTTGCATCTTTTAAAAATTTTAAACTTTTTCAAATGGATGTGAAAAGTGCATTTTTGAATGGTTTTATAAATGAAGAAGTTTATATTGAACAACCTCCCAGTTTTGTTGATCATGTTCATCCTAATTTTGTTTTTAAACTTGATAAAGCTTTGTATGGATTGAAACAAGCTCCAAGAGCTTGGTATGAAAGGCTTTCTAGTTTTCTCATTTCAAATGATTTTGTTAAAGGCAAAGTAGACACAACTCTTTTTACTAAGCATGTTGATAATGACATTTTAATTGTGCAAATTTATGTTGATGATATAATTTTTGGATCTTCTAATGAGTTTTTATGCAAGGAGTTTGAAAAGGTTATGCAATGTGAGTTTGAAATGTCTTCCATGGGTGAATTGAATTTCTTTCTTGGACTCCAAATCAAGCAATTGCAAGATGGGAACTTCATATGTCAAGCCAAGTACGCAAAGGAACTCATAAAGAAGTTTGGACTTGAAAACTCTAAAGTTTGCAACACTCTCATGGCAACTACAACCAAGCTTGATAAGGATGACCAAGGTAAAAATGTTGACATTAAATTGTTTAGAAGCATGATAGGTAGTCTTTTGTATTTGACGGCAAGTAGGCCGGACATAATGTTTAGTGTGTGTCTTTGTGCTAGATTTCAATCGTGTCCTAAAGAGTCCCATCTTATTGCGGTTAAACGCATCATTCGTTACATTAAGGGCACAACTGGAATGGGTCTATGGTATCTGAAAACCGGAGATTTCTCAATGACGAGTTATTCGGATGCCGACTATGCGGGTTGTAGAGTAGATAGAAAGAGTACTAGTGGGACATGTCAATTTCTTGGTAATTGTCTTGTTTCATGGTCCTCTAGGAAACAAAATTTCGTAGCTCTCTCAACCGTCGAGGCGGAGTATGTTGCCGCAGGGGCTTGTTGTGCACAAGTCCTTTGAATAAAACATACTCTCCTTGATTATGATTTGCATTATAATCATATAAAAATATTTTGTGATAATACTAGTATTATACATATGACTAAGAATGCAAATCAACATAGTAAGACCAAGCACATTGAGATTAGACATCACTTTCTTAGAGATCATTTTGAAAAAGGAGATATAGACATTTATTATGTTTCTACAGATTTGCAACTTGTCGATATTTTCACTAAACCACTTGATTTTGCTAGATTTTCATTCATTTGTGGTGAACTTAATGTTTGTGTTATTGAATAAAAATGTTTTCTTAACCCTTTTTGATGTATGACAAAAAGGGGGAGAATGAGTTTATGTATGGAAATATGAGTTCATATGGTCTTGGTTTGGTTCCATATGAGTTTATATATGTTTTTGATGTGTTTTCAAAGTTTTCAATGAATTCTTATATTTGAGTTTAAGTGTCTTGCAAGTATTTTATATTCCATTGTGTTTATGGTTTTTAGTTTCATGAATTTTTACTTGCAACTTACATTGTTTTTCCTTGTTTTATATAGCATAATTTGAGGGGGAGTTTTCTCCTCCCCTATACTTTTGTTCATAGCCTATTTGTTTTGTCATCATCAAAAAGGGGAAGATTGTTGGCCCAAAAGGTTACACTCTCCATTTGTTTAGAGTTTTGATGATAACAAAACAAATAAGAACTATTTGGTACTAATTAGTTTGTTTAAGATAAGTTTCAGGTTAGTACCATATTTGGAGGCCATTGTTTAGCTATTGCAAGAACTTCTAGGTTCATGAAGTAAAGAAGGCGTTTTGCACATCAAGGAAGGAACATAGAAGAAAAGGCTCTAGCAAGGCATTGCATGGCTCAAGACTTCAAGCTTGCTCAAGATAATTCATTAGATTTGTTTCTAGTTTTATAGTTTTGTTAAAGAATAGTGAATAGGATTGAAGCTCTATCACACATGTTTTTGCACACATCTTATTTCAAAAATATTTCCTATAATATGTACAAAATATTTTTGTATACAATCTTCTGCCTACAAACTCATTTTTATGTCTTATATATATCTCTATTCAAAACTACTTTGTCTAATTTTGAATTCCCTTCAAAAATCTGTTTCTATTTTGACTTTTTGACCTGAGCCGGTCGACCGCCCGGCCGACCGACCCTGTGTCTAGTCAAGTCGGTCGACCGTCCCAGTCGACCGAGATTCTGGCAGCAGTGCGTATCCGTGTGCACGTTTCACGGTCGACCGTGCGGTCGACCGAAACCTGCCTGACTGTAAGACATTTGCTCTCTGTATTTTTCGGTCGACCGAGCGGTCGACCGAGAGCCGGCAACGGCTCTTATTTTTGAACTTCGGTCGACCGGCCGGTCGACCGAGTGTGCCGTTTGAACAGTAACGGCTAGTTTTCTGAGCAGTTTTATTTTTGTCTTTTTCTTTCTAAAAAGGGCTTAAATGATATTTACTGATCCTAATACTTCCTAATTAGCCTTAAGTGAGTTTTATCTTTAAACCCTAGCCCTCTACTATAAATAGGGGTGTTTAGAGAGAGGTTCATTACAAGAAAAATTTGCAAAAGTTTCAAAAGTTTAAGGCATTTAAAAGAGCTTTGTTTCTTGATTTTTGTGCTGAATATTTCTCTCATTTTCTGAAGTGTTTTCCAAAGACTCTCTGATTTCTTTTTCTTTTCCACTTACACACAAGAGCTTCAATCCTCTTATTGTTCTACAAGGATTTTTGTAAGGGAAGAGAACTTTTCAAAAGAGAGTTTGTGGTCTTTTGATCACCAAGAGAGAACTTATACTTGAGATTGTGGAGTTGGGTACTCCGGTGTATTTGTAACATCTTTGTGAAGTTATAGTGTTTAGAAATCCTTCTGGGGAAGGCGGGGACGTAGAGCTGGGTGCTCGAACCTCGGAAAAATTCTCGGTGTTTGCGTTTGGTTTACTTGCTCTTGCTTCTTGCTTTACTTACATTGCTCTTATTACTTGCTCTCTATTTTTTTTTTTGCAATATTCACTTATTTTCATTCATCTTGTTAATCAAAGTCCCATACAACAAGATTGTATTGTGCACCTCCAACTCATATCCAGAGGAATCACGAGGAAGGAGTTCAGAGCCCTTCACGGGGAATCCGGCTTATAGTCTTGTTTTGGGAGATTGTTGCATCATATTTTTAATTGTGCATTGATTAGCATTATCACCTATTCACCCCCCCTCTAGGTGATTTTCAATTTCTAGACTTGAGATTTGGAAGGTTATGATGAGTTGCTATTTGAAAACCCTAGGCTTGCATGTATGTCTTGCCGCTACCAAGAAATGCTATCTTGGTAACCGCATTCATATAGGGGCCAATGCACAAGCCCTTGAGGCCATTAGAAGCACGCTTTCAAAAGAATATCTTATGCTTGTTTCTAATCTTGATTCCGCTTTTGCAGTGTGGAACAAGTTGACAACCACCACCACCTCCAAGCTTCAATTATAAATACAACAACCGGAGGAATCTAGTGGAGAATCCGATTCTCAATGCTATATGATCCAAGGGAATGACTCCCTTGAGGTACATTCAGAACCCCACTTAGATTGTAATGATGATGCTAGTTCTTCATGTAATGATTTTGTTGATGCTCATGCCTTGAATGAAGAACTTTCAATAGTTTGTGAAAAATTGATTGAAAAATATAAAGTTTTGAAAAAGAAGACATTTGCTTTAACTAAAGAAAATGAAAATTTGTCTTCTAAACTTGACAAGGTTTTGCAAGAGAAGGTTGAGGTCTATAATGAAAGGGATTCATTGAGATCTCAACTTGATCTTGCACTAAAAGAAAATAATTTTTAAAATCTAAAAATGATTGTGAATCAATTTTGAAGAAAAATGAAAATTTGTCTTCAAAAGTTGATTTTGTTTTAAAAGAGAATGTTGTTTTGAAAAATAAAATAATTTCTATCTCAAATGATTTAAATGTTTGTTTAAAGAAAAATGAAGTTTTGTAAAATAAGATTGATGCACATGTTTGCCATGCTAGGGTAGTATCACACACTTCACCTATTGCATGTTCCACTTCTTCTATAATTAAAAATGATATAAATTTGTTGAAGAAGAATATGGATTGTTTGAGCTCCACTTTGAGCCATTGTGCCATGAGCCATACACGTTTGAAAACTTTGTTTCGAAAGAAACAAGTTTCATCTATTCATGCTCACCCCCCACGGCATACACATGCTCCTCACGGAAACCATCATCACATGTATGCTCATGTGTACACATGTACACATTGTGGACGTAAGGGCCACCTTGCTAAATTTTGCTATGATCGTATACATGTTGAGAATTTAGCAAATAAGTTTGTTTGGTTTAGGAATGGTACTAACTCCCATGGACCCAAAAGATTATGGGTACCAAAGACCACCCCTATTGTTTATGATGTAGGTGTGGGCTCTCACATGACGTGAGAGTAGCCGTACCTTGGAGTGGATGCGTTCCGTACTTAAAGGAAACATTTTGGATGCATCACTTTCAAGGGATGTTTGGTGGAGAGGACCACCATGTTTTGGAGAAAAGGAAATTTGCCTTCTAGGTTTTGGTAACGATTCCTAACTCCTAATTATTATTTACATGCTTTCATATTATTGTTTATAGCATGTTTTGGATGTTTGTAGATTATTGTGTTAATGCGATGATTATTAGAACATTGACATGCATGTATAGCCTTTGAGACACCCATGTTTAATATGGACTATTATTTTGTGTTCTCACCATTTGTTTAGCTATCATGTTTATCATAGGTTTAATAACATGTGGATTACCATAATAATCACGTTTATGCTTACCATGTTGATTGTTATCTTGTTTTGATGCTTCATGATTTGATTACATGTTTAGATATTAGTTTTCACTAAAACTAGGTATATACTTGTGCATATAGTGGGCCACAAATAAACCTATATATGTTTGAGCTTGAATGCTTATTTGAACCCATTAGATGTGCTAGTATAGTCTAGTTTTGATGATTCATACATTTTAAACTTGTATTCCTATTTTTGGATTTGTTTTATGAGTTTTCATTTCATGTATATGTTTATTTTGCCAAACTTTAAGATATACATGTATACCCCTTGAGTCATTTGCGTTTCATGCAAATCCTTATTTATGGACTCAATTGTGTTTGGGGATATGTATGTATACTTCTTGTGTTGACAAATCATACATATACCTTGAAATGAAATTTGTTTTAATAAAAATTAGTTATTCATGATTTCATGTTTAAACTTCATGTATATGTCCATTTTATCCAAATTATTGTTATACATATACATCCTTTGAGCCACGTGCCTTCATGCATATATCTTTGTGGACTCGTTGTGTTTGGATATGTATGTATACTTTAGTTTGTATAAGACATACATATATCTTGAAGATTAAATAAGTTTTGATGATTTTCTTGTTTTAAGGAATAATTGAGCTTAATTGAATATTTTTGTAACACCCCGATCCCCAGGATACGGAGGCGTTATGGCGACGTACATACGCGAGGTGAAAACACGCTCACGCGTACGTTAAGCCTCAGTACAGTACATAACCTCCATATAAACATGAGGTCCAGCAAGAAAGAAGTACAAGAATACCTGCAGAAAGAGGTCAGCGATCATAACAGATATGAAAAATGGAGACAAATAAGATAACAGAAATAAAGCACCAAGATACCTAGAAATAGTCCCGATGGAGAAGCTCCAATGTGGCTTCAAGGTACTCTCGGATACTACGGTACGCGGATCTCCAAATCTGGGCATGCAAACCCAGGGTCGTCAGAAAGCGACCTAGTGAGTGGTAAAATGAAGGAGGCAGTAATATATACAATAGTAATACAAGCACGATAATAATATATAGTACATGAGGTTGGACTAGTGATGCCATATAATAAGGATATATAAACAGTAGAAATAGAGAAACATAAAAGCAGTGCAAATAAATAAACATGTCGTCTACCATCACTACCTAGCCGGTTATCATCGGATCATGTCTATAGGCGTGTCCAGTTTATCGAATAAATGGTGACGTGATAGAAATGAATATGCAGTGATGTAAATGAACATGCAGGTGGGCACATGCAATATAATCACTATACGGTGTGGTGTATATACAGTAATGATGTCTGCTATACAGAAAGTATAAGATATGCAATGCTAAACATGCATCGTATGCCATGTAATGCAGAACATGCGTCATATGCCATCACAGACAGTATAACATATGCCAAGTAAAGTAACAAGTATACAGGTAACATGATATCGGATAAAGTAGCATGAACAATAACAAGATAGCATACAGGTATCAGGCATGTCATATGATTTATACAATAGTAGCAATCAGTACCACCTGGTATTACAATCACTCTCTTCCAGTGTCCCATACCACTGGCAGTTCATACTGGAGCCCGCACTCCAGTCGAACCCATCCGGACATGGCCTACGGGTACCATTATCCAAACGAGAGAGTAACCAAATAACAAGTGTTCCCGACGTCACTACTGTGTATACTGTTTTATTAAGTTAATTGGAAACCCATGGTCGAGGAGTTCTTATCGGGTGGGTGTATCCCGTACATACCCGAGACAACAGCCTTATCAGATCCCTGGCTGCTGAGACCAGGGCCAGCTCGCTAGAGCTGTAACATGTAACATGAGTAACAGATGGTAGCCAGCACTACCCCGTCCCCTGCAGTGGGACGAACAATGGATCCAGACATCCACCCGATATGATCTAATCAACCGTCAAGTCTCCCCCATACCCAAATTACCTTTATGATCTGATCTGATATGTCAAGTATACAATGTAACACGAACAAGTACAGTACATGATACGGGTAACATGGTAACTGGACCAGAGCTCTGTTGATAGCATAGAACAATATAACGAGAATCGAGAACAATATAATGGGAACAATGTAACGGGAACAATATAACGAGAACAATAGATGTGGGATTCCACATATCACATATCAACAGCTCTCATGTCCAGTAACGGGAAATCCGTATCAGTAACAGGAAACAATTATATAACATGAATATGGTAATATGGCACATTAATACATGTAATATGAACGGGGATAACCTGAAATAATCATACATGCAATAAGTACAAGAATCCATATGATAAGAATGGAGAAACCATGCAGGCATATGTAACAGTGATATGTCGAGCATCCATGTAACGATGGTGAAAATATAGGAACTACCTGTATCCAGTGAACTGATGTGTCCATGTGTTCGTGGACCATATATGTGTCGCAATAATCCGTGTAATGTCTTAACAGTGATCAGTGCATCCATGTAACGGGAATATCAATATAAAATGACGGTCTCCAGTATACTAGTGTATCAGTATATCAGTAGGTCACAACATGCAGTCCTAGTGTCATGAATCTCAGTATCTATGTAATGGTGAGACGTACTACATGACCGCTATCCAGTGTCACTGTTATCTACAACTACTGTATTTAGTGTACCAGTGGGTCGGTCAGGGGGACAGTGGAGTAGTGACAAGGTCATGTATAATGAAGGACGCGTGTCCTTATGTCCAGGAAGCATTAGTGTGGAATCATACTAATTATCCATGCAGTGACGGTGTCTAGTGATTCTTTAATTAATCATCTAGCTTAATGTCTATGTTACAATACATGCCGTTTCTCGAGTTAAGTTATTGTTTTATTGTTTAACCCACGACTTTAATAAACATGAATAAATAAATAAAATTAAAATTTAGAAAAGGAAAACACTCACAAACTGTCCACGGGAAGGTAGCTCTCTTTCCCACGATCGCAACGGATCCAGAATCGCCCGAATCGGAGTCCGGATGCTCTAGTTATCGCCCGAACACTAAATTATAACAAATAGGGTTAAATATGTAAATAAAATAATAAATGCAAATACTAAAAAGTAGCCGGGGGTTTTATGCAAAATTACCTTTAACGGGTTTCGGATGCGGGTTTGGCACTTAACGGGTCGGGTCAGATCCACAACCTATACCCGTTAACTTAAAGTAATGGGTTATAGGTTTACGGGTAAATCAACCCGTACCCAAACGGGTTATTGGGTTCGGGTTCCACCCGAACCCAATAACTGATTTGAGAGCAGCAGCCGCAGCTCTAGCTGCTGCTGCCGCCCGATCAGGCCGGCCAGCCATGCTGGCCGGCAGCGGCGGGGCCCGCCGGCGGTGGCTGTGGTCACCGGCGACGGTCAGAGAGAGGGAGAGAAAAGTTTGCCAGAGAAAGAAAAAGAAAAGAAAAGAAAAAAAAAAAAAAAGAAAAGAAAGTGAAGAAGAAGAAGGGGAGAAGAAAAAGGTGGCCGGAGGGGGGTGCGCGCGGTGGCCGGCCGTGGCTGGGGCGCGGCGGCGCCGGCCGCGCTTGGCCGGGATGGGGGCGCGGGTCTGGCCTCCATCAGGAAGAGAGAGAGGAGGGGTTTGAAGGAAGGAGAGAGAGTGTGTGTTAGATAGAGAATTAGGAGAGAGAGAGATTAGAGAGAATTTTAGAGAGAGAGAGAGGTGTTTATAAGGGGGAGAGAGGAAGGGCGGTTGGGCTACAGTAGGGCGGTGGAAGGCGTTTTCCAGAGAAAGGAAGAAGATAGAGAAACCAAGACCAGTTCCGAACGGCGCCAAAAAATTACAGAAAATAGAGAATATTACGCTGAGATATAATATGAAGACGGTTTGAAGAAATTCTATCTGATTTGCAAATTAAAAATCCCGGAAGATGTCACCGGCACTGGCGACACCGGTTTTGCCCGGATTTTCGATAAATTCAGAAAAATTCCCAAAAATACCCAAACGTAGCTCATGTGATTCTAAGACACGGTGAAAGCGAATTCTCAAAATTATATCCCGTTTGTGAAATAAAAATCATAAAGCCTATTATCGGTATCGGTCGACACCGACTACGGAGATTTTTCAAAATAATTCAGGAAAATTTCAGAAAAATCCTGAAAAATCTCAAATATTATAAATGATGTTAGAAACTGAAATCGGCTCAATCGGACAACCACTGAGGTCAAATCAATTTTTGTACGTCGTATCGCGTACCGATACTGTGATACGTACATCGGGGAGCAGGGGGTTACAATTTTCATGATCATGTTCTTCACATTGTATTTGTACACTCACCTTTATGTTTACTCATGTTTATTTTCATGAGTCATATTTATGCTTCATTGACTTGAGTGTTTTGATATCATGTGGATTTATTATTTCATGAAAAACAATTTGTTTTTATTCCTTACTTGAAGAATTTCGTACTAGTTTAGAAGTTTTTTCATTTAACTAGTTCGGATTCTTCGTTATGGTAGAGTTTTCAAACAAACTTTATTTTCTAAACCTATTTTTGAAAACCCCTACCTTCCACGGGCGGATGGATGGGCGATCATACTTATGTATGCTTTATAATGAAAATCATTTTAAACTTGAACATGATTGGGAGGATAGTTATATGATGTATACACTTGATCATTATTGTTGTTTCAATTGGTATCATTGAATTCTTTCAATTGGTATCAATTTTGATCTTTCTTGTATACTCATATATGTTTGTGTGTATGTATGTTTTCAACTCCAATAGTATCAATTTCGATTAGTATTAAATTTTCATACATATATATTTTGTTTATGCTCAAGCTTGTATGTTTAAATGAATATCATGTTTCAATTGATTAGTTTTCAATTGGTATCCTTAAACAAGCTTTGCATGTTTTTAGTTGGTTTTTCATAAAGGGGGAGAAAACTCATATTTTAGTTTTCAATTGGTATTTTGTTCCTTTACTTTATGATAGAAAATAATAATTTCAATTGATATCATATGTTTAAAATGAACAATTATTTCAATTGGTATCAAGATGTTGTTTTCATTTTTTAAATTGGTATCAAGAGGTACTTCATTGACATTAAACATGATACCAATTATGTTTTAAAGTCACTCCTTACTGACTTTGTTTTGTTTTAGACAAAAAGGGGAAGAACATTGTATTTAGTGTTTTGGCTTTTACCCCTTTGTTGATGATTGACAAAAAGGGGGAGAAAGATTTTGAGTTATATGCATATTTATGATTTTGCATATATTAAGTTTAATTGGTGTCTAGAACATGTTTATTTGTTTTAGAAAATTTCATTGGTATCTAGAACCTTTTATTATTTTATGCATATCTATGCATGTTTCGTGTTTAATATTCATTGCATCTTTATGTTTATTTGTTTATGCATGAGTTAAGAGGGAGCTTCTTTGAAGCTTAACTTTAATCCATGCATATATAACTCCATGAGTTTTGTCATCATCAAAAAGGGGGAGATTGTTGGCCCGGAGGCCTTCCTCTCTAGTTTTGATGATGATTAACTCATGTAGTTATGTTTACTAATAATCTTGTGTTTCTAGTCTCAGATCATTTAAACAAGATATTAGTTGGTGATTGCTTCAAAAAGAGGAGTTTGGAAGCCTTCACTTGGTGATTCCCGAGCCCGAGCGTCAAGATCATTCATAGCCATGCTCGTTGGATCACGGTGTTTGGACCGAGTCGACTTGAAGATGAAGATCGTCAAGAAGACTTAGGTATCCATAGTTTAGTGTGTTTAGATCTATTTGTAAAGATAAGAATAGTTGATATGCTCAAGTACACAACACACACAAGTTTTATGTTTTGGATTTGGTTTTCATGAATAGTAGAACAAAACAAGTTTAAATTATTTTTACGTATATTAGATGTGTTCAATATACATACATGCTTCATATCTTATACAAACTTATTTTGATATGTCTATTCATGAGTTCTAGGAAAATCAGATTTCCTATTGAAAAATCCAAGTTTGATAAAATACAGTTTTGGTTTTGATAAAATTTGCAAGACACAAAAATGATTTTATATGTTGATATATGTCTTGAAATTTTTATCACAAGTGTGTTTATCAAAGTAAAATGATAAAACTATTTTTGGGGATCTTTAGAAGAGATAAAAGAATTTTTAGAAATATTTTTTACATGATTTTCTGACCCAGGATTGTGGCTGACAGGCCAGGTCGGTCGACCGGGCGGTCGACCGCACCAAAGGCTGGTCGACCGTGCGGTCGACCGACGTGCACAGCTTTGTGCACGTCTGGCAGACACAGGGGCCGGTCGACCGGGCGGTCGACCGGACCAGAGAGCCTTGCTCTCTGTATCTGGGCGGTCGACCAGGCAGTCGACCGGACCAGAGAGCTCTGCTCTCTGGATCTGGGCGGTCGACCGGGCGGTCGACCGGTTTTGCCCAACGGTCATATTTTTGACCGTTGGCGGTCGACCGGCCGGTCGACTGCAGGCCTGTCAGGCTGCCAGATCAGCCTAACGGCTAGTTTTCTGGTTTGGGCTATATAAACCCCATTTGCTTGGGATTTTGGCCAAGGTTTTTAATAAGAAAAATTCCCAGTTTCTCCAGAGTTTAAAAGAAGTTTTTAAAGTGTTTTAAAGCTTAAAGATTGCATCTTTATTGTTTTCAAGGTTTTTGAAAAATCAAAGAAAACTAAGTTTTGGGATATTGTTTTGGATTTTCATTTCTATCATCTACAAGAGATTTCCCAAGTAGTTTTTCTTTGTTACTTGATTTCCAAAAACACCTTGATATCCATTTGAGCTATATCTTCTATCCTAATCTCTTTAGGATCTTTGTTTGTGGAAAAAGGAAAGCGGTTTATGGTTGAAACATACCACTTGTTGTAAACCCTTGATTTCTTGTGTTGCTCCCTCTTCGGCAGAGGTTGAGGTTGTTGTATTGGGTTGGTGTTTGCTCCCTCTTTGGTAGAGGTGGAGATTGTTGTTTACTCCCTCTTGATGAGGTGGAGTTGGAGTTGGTTTGTATCCCTCAAGTGTGAGGTGGATTAGTTGTTTTTAGCTACGGGCCTACCCCTCGATTGTGAGGCGGTGTTTGAGAGAGGAGTTCGGTACTCCTTGTGTTGTAACAAATCCTCCTCGGTGGAGGTTTCCTCAGTGGGAGTCCTAGGTGGACAAGATAGTGGATTGGAAATCCTTCTCGGTGAAGGCGGGGACGTGGAGCTAGGGGCTCGAACCTCGAAACACATCTTGTTATTTGCGTTTGATCCATTATCTCTACACACACACTCTCTCTCTCTTATTTGTGTTGTGCATAGCATCATTCATTCATATCATTCATATTGCTTGTGTTGCCTTGCATCTTTCATATTGCTCATCTTTATATGCTTGGCTTGCTTGTGTGTGCCTCACTTGTACTTAACCACAAGAGCTTCATATAGCACCTCAACCCATATCTAGGGGAATCAAGAGGAGTTAGTCCAGAGCCCTTCAAGGGGAATTCGGTTACACTTGTGTGTTGCATTAAGTGTGTTGCAAATTGTTTTTAGCTTCCGCATTTAGTTTCTAGATTAGCCATATCACCTATTCACCCCCCCCCTCTAGGTGATTTCAGAGAGTGGGTGTAAGTTAAGGCTTTACCCCGACAAAGTGCAGGGCAAAGTGCAAAAAAAAAACTCTTTTTGTTCCAAAAATGCCCTTGACCACTAACCTCATAACTCTTGAGCAAGTTGGATGTTTCGATGAGTTAGAGTTAGAACTCTAAATCTTGCTAGCTTTTGTAGCCAAGCAAGGCCTAAGATAGTGGTTTACTCTTTTTGGCATTCACCTCTTATTCCAAAACTCTAACCCTAGGAGCCAAATGAGGCCCGTGAGGGAAACTAGTAGATACCTCAATACACCCAAACTCTGAGTTGTATATAGATAAAGGCGATTTGATGGGTGATCGAGAAAGATATCATCAACTTGTTAGAAAGATGAATTATTCAACTACTATGAAGCTATTGGCCTAGTACCAAATCATGATGCTCAATACCATGTGAAGTCTACGGTTTGAGATGTGTGAAAGTGAGATGTAAAATTCTGGAAGACCTTTCTTCTAAGTCAATGATATTATATGTAGCAAATTAAATCAGGCAGACTCCACTCTTTTAGATCTTACAAGCCAATATTCTATAATTACTCTCCTACAGTAATTACTAAGGAAACTATCATTATTATACGCGCTACAGTAACGCTGAAGTAACTATTTCCCTGACAACTTAGATTCTTACTTTATGTATGTGAATAATCTTAACTACCTATTGCCGAGAAATGAAGAGATGGGGGCAATGAGTATTGCAATTTCTTTGAAGGAGTTACTTTTCTATGATTCTAGGGATTTTAGCATAGATGTCCTTAGTTTTTTTATAATTTATGTATTCCTCCTTAGCTTATCAATATTTCCATCAATATCCTTTTGTTTTGCATATAATTTATAAAAAACATCTTCAGTTAGTTCTCTGTTTAACCGACGATACATTTTTTGTGATTTTTCAAAATATTAGGTAAAACAATGCATTACTAAAATTGAGAAGACAATATTACCCTCCGCTTGCCCCCTCATCAACTCCCCATCCCTCCATGCATTTCTCATCTGCTACCCAGTGTTCTAAATATCCCCGATATAACCCCGATATTGCGCCGATATTGCGTTTACGGCACCTAACCGCAATGATTTGGCACATCCAAACCGATATAGCGTTTTTCATTCAAATTTGCCGATAAATAGGTATGGACCCGATATATCGGCCGCTATTTCGGCGATTTTGGACCCGATATAGCGTTTTACACTCAATTTCTAGGTTAGGTATTTGGGTAATTCGAGTGATGTGGTAATGTGACATTTTTAAAGATTCTACACTTGGATAATGATTATGAATTCATAAGTTTAATGCAAGTTATCGAGTTAAGTATATCTTAAACATATAAGTATAATGTTTTATATAGATTTATATAATTTATACATAAATTATCTTATTGAGATGCGATTAAGAGAAGAAGATATGTATATTTACAGTCCGATTTTGACATCCGATTTTTGAAATATCTCCGATATATTCCCGATATATCCCCATCTCTGATAAATTTTTCCGGCCGATGTAGCCGCTGTGGCCGCCATTTAGAACACTGCTGCTACCTCACCCAGTCCCCATCCTCCACACTAACTTCCAAGTCAATCGAGTGGGAGCCGATATAGCCATCCTTTGGGCCTGGGTCAACAACAATACACTAGGTCAAGAGGTTAGAAAGAGATTATAGAGATAACTTAGCTAATCGATACCTTACTATTAGCTATTAAACTTGCAGGGTAAAGCAGAGCATCCATACTAGAGAAGAAAGAAAGTTAAGAGATGTTTCCTTTACTTTCTTTTGTTTTTATTTTGTTTTCATGTATTCGCATGGTTAATCTAGTACCAAATGCAATTCACGCCTCAATCGTCCTTTCTTCTTTTAATTTGAATTGGCCATGCATGCCAGATACCATAAAAGCACCAGTTCCTCAATCTGATCTTACATGTACGTATCAAATGATCAGCCAAACTTATTATGCATGAAACTGCATCATCTGATTACAAACCTATTTCTCATTGGTAAACATCAGGGGCCTCGTTAAACTTTGCCTCACATCAGCTGATTGCGACCGACGTTCCCAACAAGCTCGGCCTAGGCATCTCGACATCACTGGTCTCATGTCAGGATATCGGCAAGTTGCCTAGAGTTTAAGGCAACACTTTGGAGTTCTGTGCCGATGCACTTATGAACAAGGAGAACATGAACTTTAAGCGAGCTAGTTTATCAGTTAACGAGAGGGTAAACTTGTCCCTCTATCCTTCTAACTAACGTCTGTCACCTTATCATTAATGGGAGGGCAAATTGGCAATTAAATTAAAAATATGTGGCAACATAAGTAATAGCTATAACAGGAGGAGAAGCTTGCAAAAATCATGAAATGTAAGATATATATGCTAAAATCCAATATTCTAATAAAGGAACTTAAAGCAGCATGCATGGAAGATATAGAAACGATTAGGGCAATACTGATCCCAATAAACATATAGTAAGTTAAGAAATATAATATATTTTCTATCTGTTGCGTTTGTGTCAATTTAAAGATGTAACAGCGAGAGAAAAAAGAATGGCATTAGGGAATGCTTCCATTCTGAAACTGGAGGTTCCAAGATTGAATCTGTTAGACTATAAATATATCCTCGATGCTCGCTAATAATTCAAAAAATATATCCCTTAACCCTCATTACAACTTCATAAAATATGTTCAACCATCATTACTACTTTGGAATTTTGCTAAAGTGATAGGGATTTAAAAGGATTCGGTTCATGTGCGTGAGCAACACACACATATTATAAGAAAGTCAATTTTATGTTAACACGTGAATAAAATGTCGTGTTTCAGGAGTACAAAATTTTAAAGTCTTTGGACCTCTTATAATATTATAAGAGGGCCAATCTTACGTGTCAACGCGAGATTGACCCTCTTATAATATATGTGTGGCTCACACATATGAACCGAATCCGACTTTAATTTGGTATCACTGTCATCCAGGTTCAGATCCATCCAAGCGCGTATATGAAAAGCATATTTCAAAAAAAAAAATTCTTTGCGCAAAAGCCTAGGTTTTGATCCACATAAAACTGAGAAAAGGCCCACATGAAGTGTTAATCTATAAGAGTATAAAATATATCTTTCAACCTTCAATACAGCTTGGGGTTTCATTGCAGTTGCAAAGACTCTAAGAGGATCGCATAAGGTGTTGGTCAAAGGCTCATCACTCTAGTTTGAAGATGATAACTCATATAATTATAGTACTAATGATCTTGTGATATTCAAGTAACAAGTTCAATCAAGATCTTAGTAAGTTTGTTTAGCTTCAACAGAAGACTCAAAGTCAATTTTTGAAGCTAATAAGTGTTAATTTAAGAGCTTATAAAGATTATATCAAGCACTCAAGAAGAAGACAAGCTCAAATGAATCAAGATGATGAAGAAAATCAAGATCAAGAAGAAGGCTAGAAGTTTGTAAAATAGTCTGTAAGTGTTTAGAAAATTTGTAAATTTGATTGCTCAAGCTCATATACACAAAAAAAAAAAGTTTACATTGATTTATCGAGTTTTATTGAAAATGAATTTGTGCTTTAAAGTGTTGATTTTCAAAGTTAGAATAGTTTCTTACATAACTGTAATTATGTACTTCAAATAATATATTTTACTATTTTTACAGAATATTTTAAAAATTAAATACATGTCCATGTACTAGAACAATCGACAGTTGTGCGCTGCTGTTGGCTAATGATACATGTGCACAAGGCTGAGTGCAACTCAGCTGTCGACAATCATACATAGCTGTCAAGTCGACAGCCAGGGTATAATTATCGATAGTCAGTCTAGCAGATATTGAGGTTGTCTCAGTTTGTCGACAGCCAGACTTTACTGTTGACAGCCCTTGTGCAGATTTTGAAAAATCTGAACGTTGGAGACATGTCTGTCGACAAGCATATATAGTTGTCGACAACTAGGCACTCAACTTGCTCATTTTGCCTCCCAACAGCTATTTTCTTATGTAAAACTGTCCATAGTCATTTTCAACGGCTATTTCATGATTTTAACATGTTTTACTTGTTTGATTTTGCTGAATAAATGATCTCTAATCTTCTCTTATAAATAGGAGTGATTAGAAAATGTTTTCACGATCAAGTTTTGCAAAAGTTTTCAAGTGCTCCTAGTTTCCACTTCTTTAATAAAGTTTTCTTGTTATTAAAATCCCAAAATGTTTAGTTTTCCCACACAAGCTTGAGTCAATCTCTTCTAAATCTATTCTATAGAAATTCTTGTTGTGAGAGTTGTTTGTAAGCAAGAGTCTTGATCACAAGCTGTTCTTCATCATATTTGGTTGGAGGTTGCGACCTCAAAACGAGCTTGAGGGTTCCTATATTGTGTCTTGCGGAGACGAGAGAGGAACTTGCGGGTCTGAGAGTTCTTGAGGAAACTTATAGGTGTTGTGGTACCGAGTGATCTTGCGAGACGGCTTATAGTGAAAATCCTTTATTCTGGTGAAGGTGGAGACGTAGAGTAAGTTACTCGCATCTCGAAACAAATCTCTCGTGTTTGAGATGACTCCTCTCTGTCATATACTCACTCTTGTTTACATCTTACATGCTTATATTTGCTCATCATTATATGTTTGATATGTTTTACATGTATGTATTCATTTAAAATCAAGAAAGCAATTGAGCACCTCAACTCTTATTTAAGAAAAATTTAAAGAGAAGTTTAGAACCCTTCACGAGGTATACAGCTTCATTTTTTGATCATTAATTTATTGTTAAGTTGTAATTGTTTACAGTTAAATTTTTAATTTTCGCATTAGATAAGCATATCACCTATTCACACCCCCTCTAGTGATTTCATAAGCTGTGTCTGGTTTTAAGCTTTTGGTACTAGGAACTGCTAGTTTTTGGCTATGATATGGTGATATGCAAAAAGAATTGTCACAGGGGCTCAGGAGGTCTAATTTGAGGTCCCAGTTTGACCAAAAGCTAACTTGTTAGGTGTTGGACCAAGTTACATATATTAATCCTTATTCCTTAAAAATGCAATATAGTCCTAATGTAGTACTAGACTCACGTGTCAAATGACCTTAAGCTTTTCTTCTTAGAGGCAAAAAAAAAAAAAAAAAACGAAATCACATACAGCTCCTTTATTATATATCACCAGCTGGGTGTATTTCGAACTGGGGGATTGATCAAGTGTGAGACACAAACAACAATCTTCACCTTAGCTTAGATTCAGTGAGTCCAAAACCATTTCTGACATAGCCTGGTAGATTGCTGGCATGAACTGACTTAATTCACTGTATTAGAGATGTGAGTTAAAGTCTGAACCAAATGTGTTAGCATATAAGCTTAAATGTGGATATCCAATGGATACGGATATTTAGAATAAAATTTTGAAGATCCAGATCCAGATTAAGCTTTAAATCAGAAGGTCAGATTTGGATATGGGTATCAGATTATTCTGTAACCAATGTACATACATGCGTACGTATGTATTGTAGATCCAAATAAGATAAAGTTTTAGATCAGAAGGTTGGACTTGGATTTGGGTATCACATTATGTTGTAACCTATGGACATACATATGCATGTAAGTATTGTAGCTCCACAACTGTAACTCTGTGCATGATGCCCATTACCAAACCTGATTTCAACTACCTACTATGAATAATATGCAACCCGTGGCATTTCTAGTAGGGAAGAACACTTTGGCTTAATTCCTTCCTGTGCCTTAAGCTTTCCAAAATGCCATGATGAATGGTGGAAACTTCTTCCAAATACGAAACATCCATCCTCTATTTCCAATTTGTATCCATATACTATTTGAGCAGATATGGTCTTGTCCACGTATGTTTCATATCCTTATCCATATTATATTTCTTTCTGAAAATATCTTCTGAAGTTGCATATGGCAAATAATACCACATACAAATATGGTAAAACCTATACAACTTGTCTCCACTATGTTTATCCCTAACAGTATCATGTAGGACAGGCTGTCTCTGTCTAATGAAGATTCAGCCACAATGTCCAAGCCTATTGCCATTTCAATCTTGCATAGGGGCCCAAGCAATCTTTCTTAATGTTACCGGGAATGTCGATGGATGGACCTTGGGGGAGTAAAAGATATAGGAATTTAGAACTCTCTTAATGGACAGGTAGCAATAGTACCCAAGAAGTTTAATCATATACAAAAGGAGAAAATAGCTTATGTGTACAAGAATAAAGTTCTTTGACAACATATAGTGGTCAGATTTTGACCTTCGTCAATATCATGACATGTGTTTGGACGCATGGAGGCTCCACTCCCTTGCCAGCGGGCCCAGCTCACTCACAAGTCTGACATGGGCCCATGAAGAAAGCCTCAGGCACGTGGGCCCAAAAGAAAGCCTCGGGCCTCGCCCCGAGCCCACATCAGCTCAGACATTACCTACCGGATTCATCACTCAATTGAAGTTGCACGTCTCTCTGGGATGCCAACAATCAGTACAAGGACCCTTCGCGGAGCCACTCAAGGCTCTGACATAAGGACCCTTCCCGGAGAAACTCAAGGCGCCGAGATGAAGACCCTCCGGAGCCTGCTACTCCTGCGTTACTTAAAGTTGGATAGCATGATCCTCATGATTCACGGATCAGACTATGCCACCAGATTTTCCCACGTTCTAAACGTCAGTCCTATATCAATGCGAGTAGTTATGGATGGTGGCAGATATCTCTGCATGGCGATTCTACAATCAAGCGGCGTGATCTGAACGGTTATAAGAAGATCATAATGTGTGAATCATGCAATTATATAGATCCGAAATATTCACTCCCACGAAGACAACTTAGGCGTGTATAAATACATCTCCTTCTCCAACGAGAAAGGAGTTAGATCACAAAAACTCTAGCGCACCTGTAATCACAGAGCCTGTTTGTAATTTTTTCGAATTAAAGTAGAATCTCTTCCCCTCTTGATTTTTGCCTTTTGAGTTTTCACGTAAATATCCGTGTATTTGCTGTGATTATTGGCTGTGTATTTTCTGCAATTTTGGTGCACGTGGGAGAGTTCTTGGAGAATTTTTCACCGCACAACAGAAATATCAGAACTAAAAAAGTTAATTTGTGCTCAAGAGGAACAAGTTTTCTTGGTTAGAACTATTTTAAAAATTTTGCTTTACATAGCTTGGCACCGAGAAGGAATGTTTCTGCAAAATAACTTCAACAAAGTAGGGTAGTTAGTCTCCATTGGTCTCAATTATGTTTACTTTGCATGTAGCATCCTAATTATTTCAAACACCATATCAATATCTAAATCACAAAAAGAAGTGTAGGCTTCATCAACCCCTGAACTTGGAGAAGTGTCCCTAAAGCTAGTAGTAGCTTTCTGTTTACAGTTAGAAATATGTGCATGTAATAGCGTAAGATCATTCTAACCTAGTAAGAGAAACCTAACGTGACATGGATGGGAGTTGTAGGATACAATTTTTAAAAGCACGAAATGAACTATAGAAATTCTAACAAACTATTGGCTTATCTATCAAAACAGGTACTACAGTTTGTAAACTGCAATATAACATGCATTTGTGTTTCTAAGTATACCATATGCAGACAAGACACTTCAGGTTATTATGCGCATATGTGCACACACACCCATCCACACACCCACACACCCACACACACACACACATCAGTTACAGTTGTAAGGAGTTTAGTGGAAACTAAGTATATGAATATGTGATAAGTTTCGTAATTTTCATTTGTATCCCCACCAGTACAATGTGATTCTTTTCTCAGTACTAATTATTAAATAGTCATTTATAGTTGAGAACTAGCTGCCAAAAGTTTGTAAGGGGCTTAGCTGTGATGGGAAGAAAAGGAAGAAATTTAGTTCCCCAAAAATGGGGAGGTGGGGTTAAATCCCACCTTTATCCTGAAAAAAGGCATTAACTCAGAGAAAGGACAAAACTATGTATTTGAAGGTTTTATATTTCATATACAAAAATTTTGCTTTATAAAATCATTAGTCGATCCTCCATTTGTTTGGTGTCAATGGGGAACTCTAATAGACGCAGCCGATGGTAAGGTTAGGTCACCAGAGGTTGGAAGACTCTATTTTGGATTAGTTTCTGAAACAAGATTTTCGATCCAGACTTGACATTTTCTGCAAGGAAAAAAAATTGAAAGGAAGTAAAAATTAAGATATAAATTCCCTATGGCATGCATATGCTCCTTCTGCCATCCTATTTGGACATGCTGTTTAAAAGAAAGGCCACCTGCTAGTTGTTGGTACTGACCTTGCATGGACACAAATGACAAGAGGAAGAGCAGAGAGACCATAATATATTTTGTCAGAACCCTTTAGACCATGGAAAGATCTCAGTTTGTATGCATGGTAAAGCAAATTACATACACATTTACTATTCAAATACTTCAGTGGCTTGTGGAATTTCTTGACATTCACCACGACATCCTTCTAGAGCTAATGCAAGTTTTTTTTCCATTGCCATGTCTCCCCTGCTTCCAGAATTGGCTCTAACAACAGGTTTGCTAAACCTGCTCCGATGATATCTAATTCTTTTCTCTTTTCTTTTTTTAAGGGAAAATGATATCTCATTCTTAACTCCAAATGTTTAACATTTTAGGATTGCACGTCAATATAATGACTAAAGGAATAGGGATTGCAGGCCTGACTGCCTCTCCAAAACAACATCAGGCCTTTGTGTAATGATTACAGACGGATTCTGGTGGTTTCCTGGAGCATGTCTGTATAATTCGACGAATTCTGATGGTTTCCTGGAGCATGTCTGCATAATTCAATACTACCAATTGACAAGAGTACAGAACAAAAAACTTTAAATGCAACACCCATTTATCTTACACCACAATAGTATCACTGCATGTCTAAATTTCTTGTAAGTAAAACAGTGGTAAAATTATGTATTTTACCTTTACTGCTATTTCTGTCAATCTTGTAGGCAACAAAAATAAAAGATGTACATGAAACAGGCATGTTAAGCAGGCATTTCATATTTGCAACCATGTTCACATCTAGATAAAATTATAACGAAAATGTACGTATGGATAATCCATGAAACAGGGAAAATATGAGTTACTAACCCGAAGCAATATGTCTACGTTCCAAAATATTGTAAACAAAAAGAAAAAAATTTAAGTTAACAGAATCCAGAAAATGTACCTTGTTATTATGGAAACTTGATGATATCAAATGCAAAATTGAATTAGAGCAGGATAGCTTCGACTACAAATCTTGAGTGTAACATCATATGCATTTACAGTTTGGTCTCCTTAATCTGCATATGTAAGAAAGAAAGTTCATAAACGAACCATTCCAATAACCAACAATTTGTGCTGCTGTCAGAAAACGAAAAATCCTCTGGTTATTAACTCCCTGTTACCCAATTGGGAAGAAATATACATGATGAAACGCATGAGCAGATCTTGTAGCACACATCCACATAATTATCAACACAAACAACAAGCTGCTAGTGCTGTCCTAGCGAGGAAAGCTACAAGGAAATGGATAGCAAGAGAGACATTGGTATTCTACCGTTCTTTTCAGGAAGTTCACAAGCAATGTTAAAAGCGCACAATCTGTTCTAAGCTACACTAAATAATCATTCTTTTTCTTAGAAGAAATTATCATTCTATTATTCTCTTGCACGATTTCTAAGCATAAAGGACAGAGTTCTCACCAATCTTTGTGGTTTGAATTGGAATACAAACCCATCACAAAAATTAGCTTCTACTCTTGACAATGCCGGCTCCTTCAATCCCCGTTCCCAATCCTCCGACGCCATTTCCTCATTTTGTCAGAGATGGAGGCTGGAGAAGGCGCCCTGCAGGCCCATAGGAAATGATTGGAACCCGGCATGCCCCCGGCACATCTCTCAGGCAATTCAGCATACATGTAGCAGGCACATCTTCCATCACTTCCTCATCTCAATCGCATACATACCATTTAAGTATAACTATCTAAATAAAACCTCAAGATATCACAGAGAAGTTGAACAGACTCACACAATCGCAAATGAGGAATAAGTTATCCCGCGGGGCTGTGGAGATGGATTAACTTGGTCCTGTGCCAGTTTTCTCCAGAGGACAAAAGAGAAGTGGGTAGTTATTCCCATAACCGCTCCTTCGCAAATCCCAGCGCTTTCAAAATGAACGCCCCTTTCCCACTCTCACTCTTTTCGAGCCCTTTTCATTCCAATAAGGGGGAAAAAAACGCTACCATGAGCGCTCCCATCTCCAATCTCCAAGACTTCCTTCAACGTCAACACTCCGCCTCCTCTCACACCAACAAACCCATCATCGTTCCTTTCTCCGCCGGCGCCGGCACCATCACCGACCCGAACCCGAACCCGAACCCAATTTCCCCAAACACCACCACCATCGCCTTCAGTGTCCTGAAACCGAAACTGCCGAGAAAGAAACCCGACCCGATTTCTCTGCCGAAGACTACGACGACAACGACAGGGACGGGGATTATTCCGCCGTGCACCGAATGCGGCAAGCGCTTCTCTACATGGAAGGCCCTCTTCGGCCACATGCGCTGCCACCCGGAGCGGCAGTGGCGCGGCATCAACCCGCCGGCCCAGTTCCGCCGCGGGGGCGGCCCGTTGGCCCACTTCACCAGCGAGGAGTACGAGGTGGCCTCCAGCCTCATCTTGCTGGCCAATGGCCCGTCACCGAGCGACGAAGGCGGCCCAAGGGCCGCGCAGGCCGAGGGCTGTGAGCACCACAACAGCAGCAGTCACAAGTGCAGTATCTGTTTGAAGGGGTTTTCGAGTGGGCAGGCGCTTGGGGGCCACATGAGATGCCACTGGGACACCAAGGTTGAAGTCGACGACAATTCTTCCTTGTTTGCTGCTGCTGCTGCTGCTGCTGCTTCAGATTCCAGGGACTTTGTGTTGGACTTGAACTTGCCACCACCTGGGGCTGGGGGAATCAGCAACTAATAGTAATGTGATTTGTTTGATTGGATATGATTTTACTAATTACTGTCTCTTGTCCTGCAAAGTGGGGCAAAGGATAAACAATCAGTGACAGGTTTGCTTTGTGATTGAAGATTATTATATACCAACTGATGAATCTTTAACCATGCTGCAGGGTTAGAGCACAACACATCGTTGAGAATAATTCAAAATTATATATATAGAAGCTAATATAAAAAGGATTTTGTTTTCGTGAAATATTTTCCAATATGTGTTATGCCAGAGTGACTAAATACAGAAATATGCAAAAATTATCTCTTTTCTTTTACCATCCAATAGAAATTAGAGTGATACTGTGCTAACAACAATAGTCAAGGGTTTTGGATTGGCATTTTTCTGAAAATGAAAAATGTTAATTCAGTCACGCAAGCGTATGGTTTGGAAAAAAGTTGTTTCCAATGCATGATATAACGTCTTAGCAAACAGAAATGAAATGAGTAGAGGGGAAAACTAGGGGTGGCAATTGGGTCGGGTCGACCCGACTCGACCCAATTACTGCTCGACCCATATAATAATCGGGTCGGGTCGACCCGACCCGTTTATTATATGGGTAAAAAATTCAGACCCAGACCCGACCCAGACTTAATCGGGTCGACCCGACCCGACCCATTTGACCCGATTATTAAGCCTTAAATACAATTTCTTTACACTATTTTACTAAATTGTTTGGTGATATGGTTGGTCATCACACTAAACTCATACACTAGAGGTCACATGTTCAAAATTGAGCTCATGCATATTTTTTGACAATTTAATTTAGGTCAAGGGGAGGAGGCGGTGGCGGCGGTGGAGGAGATCGAAGGGGAGGAGGCCGAGGAGGAGAGAGAATAATTGGGTCAAGCGGGTTCGGGTCGACCCGACCCATTTAATAATCGGGTCAGATGGGTCGACCCGATTACGACCCAAACCCAATTAGCCCAAACCCATACCCGCTAACTCCGGGTCGGGTCGGGTCGGGTCTGGCGGGTCGCGACCCGTCTGCCACCCCTAGGGAAAACTAGTTCATCATAGACACAATATGAGTTTCTAATTTTACTTAAAAAAACAAAAAAAATAAAAGTCTTTTAAAAAAAATCAAGATTATCGTGCTAGACTTATTAAGACTGTGAGAGAGACGAAAGCCAGAGTAGCAAATGAGATTAAACATCCCAGTAATCCTAGCAGTAAACGATGAATACTAAACACTATGTGTATTGACCCATGCAGTGTTGTAGCCAACTCTTTAAGAAATGAGAGATGTCTCACTACTAAGTAACAAAATACTCATCATCATTAAGAAAAGAAATAACCTCTTCCCATCCCACCTATAGTCTCTCTCTGATGAAAATTGCTCTTTGGAATCCCTGGCTTCACTAATCCTAGCATCTCTTAAAAGCTACACCTGTTCTGAAGTAGTAGTAATAGTAACAACAATGATGATAATAGAATAATAATAATAATCTTCTACCATTACAATGAAAATGTCTGAGGCCTACAAATCCAATTGATTGATCTCATTTCTTAATGAAATATAAAAATATCTACTATTACAATGAAGACCTTTGGGGGTCTACAAATCCAATTGATTAGTCTCATGTTCGCATCACTGTCTCACTTCTTAACGAAACATAAAAGTAAAAATATTTAAATGTGTTATTTTAAAGATCGAGTCACAATACTTGTTTAACTCATGTTTATAGCATTTAAACAGTTTCTTGCATGTGCATTAGCCCGTGCTAATAATATTAACAACAACAATAATAATAATAATAAATAAACAAAATCATATATACTGGACTTTGAACCCTAATTATCATCTTGTGAGAAACTGAGCATCAAGTAATATCTTCTCGACCCTTAACAGATACCCATTGAGAGAAGCAGTTTCTTTTTTCTTTTTTTGGTTGAAGGCAATAAACTTTAGGCTTTAGATATAGTTTTGCAATAAGAAGATTTCTGAACTTAACTTTGGATTTTTTAACTTTCACGCTTTCTTTATAGTTGAAAAATAATTTTCTAGCAAAACAACTAGCGAACCCTGTTCTATTCAAAAGAAATTGGAAACAAACTCTTCAGAAAAAGTTGAAAAGAGAGAAAAGAAAAGGAAAAAATAAAAAAAAATAAAAAATAACTTGTTTTCTACATACGCTTAAAATTCTTTTTAGGTATGAACTGCTTGAATAGAGTGTTCATCTTAAAGATGATTTATCGTCGAGGATTGAATCGTTATTATTATTGGTCTGAAAAAGCCTTGAAAATCGAGACACATTAAAGATGATTCATCGTTATGTATGTTACAGACAGATAATTCCTATGATATAGATCCACAATTTTATGCATCATAATTCTTGTATGGTAAGTGGAGTTAGCTTAAGATTTGAGCTAACCTGGGCTAACTCTTGCCAACCAATCAAATTTGTTGTGCGCAGATCAACAAACACTTAGAGGAACCCTTAAGCCACAAATGCAATAGAGAAGTACTACCAACAACAAGAACAATAAAACAATGGGAGAAAACCAAACATAAGATTTTAACGAGGTTCGGTCAATTTCGCCTACGTCCTCGGGGCAAGGAAGAGAGATTTCTTTATTGATTTGATAATTAATACAAATTGCAAGCAATACATATTAAGAGGAGTCTGCCTCTCTAATATACCCAAGGAAACCTTAGGAGAATCAGATTCCTTATTGAACTCGTTTCCAATTCAGCAAACTTTCTGAACGGTCCAGATCCGTCTGTCGGTCGATCGGCCGGTCGACCGACCCAAGTCCCGGTGCCTAACCGAGAGTTAGGCAATGTCAGTCGGTCGACCGGGCGGTCGATCGTTCTCCTTCTGCGGTCGATCGGGCGGTCGACCGCACCAGCCTGTGCACGTTGGTGCACACCGGTCAACCAGTCTGGTCGACCGGATCTGCTGCTGCTGATTCCGTGCCTTTGCTTCCTTGTCGTCGTCGACTTCCTCGACTCCCTCTCTCTTCCTACAATTCTCCATCTCGGTGAAGATTTCTCAAATCTGAGCCGAACTGAAACATTGATCTGTCGACTCGAAAGTGGTTGCACCAGTGTGGTTGCCTACGTACCCTGCCCAAGGGATCAAGCCATCCGTAGTTCATCCAAAGGAGTTTCAACAAGCTCATGCAATATGAAGGATATGGAGCAATGCTTTACAATGTGTAAACTTGACTCCTGAGACCACCTTGGTAAGCATGTCGGCAGGATTCTCCGTTGTGTGAATCTTCAGTAACTCAATATCACCCTCATCGAGAATCTCCCGAACAAAATGGAACCTGACATCGATGTGCTTCGTCCGTGCATGATACACCTGGTTCTTGGTTAAATAAATAGCACTCATACTATCACAATTGATCTTTAGTAGATCCTGATCAATCCCTAAGTCATCAAGCAAGCCTTAAAGCCAAATTGCCTCCTTCATAGCCTCCGTCATGGCCATGTACTCGGCTTCCGTAGTAGACAATGCAATGGTAGAATGTAGAATAGAGCGCCAACTAACCGGTGCTTGAGATAATATAAAGACATACCCCGTTGTGGACCGGCGTTTGTCGAGGTCACTAGCATAATCGGAATCAACATACCCGATACAGTCCTGCTTCCCTGTGGAATCCTTCTCGAATACCAAACCAACATCTATGGTACCTTTAATGTACCGTAGAATCCACTTCAATGCCTCCTAATGACCCTGTCCCGAATCATGCATATACCTACTGACCATAGAGACAGCTTGTGACAAATCTGGTCGTGTACACACCATAGCATACATCAGACTACCAACTGCGCTAGCATATGGGACGTGAGTCATATACTCACGTTCTTCAACAGTCTTTGGAGACATAGTGGCAGATAACTTAAAATGAGGAGCCAGTAGTGTACTTACAGATTTTATATCATTGCCGATATTGAACCTCTGAAGTACCTTTTGCAAATACCCCTACTGTGTCAAGCTCACCTTGCCACTCCTTCGGTCTCGTGTGATTTTCATGCCTAGCACCTTCTTTGCTTCACCAAGATCCTTCATCTCAAACTCAGAAGATAAGTCTTTTTTTAGTGCATCAATTGCAGATCTAGACTTTGAAGTAATGAGCATATCATCTACGTATAATAGTAAATAGATATACTCTCCTGTAGGTAGCTTGTTGTAATACACACATGGGTCATAGTGGCTTCATGTGTACCTCTTTCCTCTGATGAAGCTGTCGAAACGCTTGTACCACTGTCTAGGAGACTGTTTTAACCCATATAGCGATTTCTTCAGCTTGCACACCATATCTTCTTTCCCTGCAGTCTTGAACATTGTCGGCTGAGACATGTAGATCTCTTCATCCAGATCGCCATGGAGAAAGGCGGTCTTTACATCGAGTTGATCAAGGTCCAACTCGTATTGTGCCACCAGAGCCAATAAGATGCGAATTGACGAATGCTTTACAACAGGAGAAAATACCTCATTGTAGTCAATTCCTTCTCTTTGTGCATAGCCTTTTGCTACCAATCTGGTCTTGTAACGCACCATACCTTCTTTAAGAGATCCCTGCTTTTTTGCGTACACCCACTTACAGCCTATCGCCTTCTTTCCTTTGGGCAACCTTGTGAGTTTCCAAGTGTCGTTCTTGTAAAGAGACTTCATCTCTTCTTCCATGGCGGCTTTCCACATCTTCGACTCTAAACTGATTTCAGCTTCTCTGTAGGTGGATGGGATAGCCTCTTCAACGACCGAAAGAGCATAAGTAACGACCATATCTGTAGTTAGCCAACCTGATTTTCATGTGTTTCTCCTTGGTCTTCTAACTGCAGTAGAATCAAGAACATCACCCATGATCTGTTCTTGATCCTCTTCATCATCAGCATCTACCTCATCTGCTTGATCATTACTTGTGTCACCCTAGGTATGATCCTCACCGATGCTGAACTTTCTAGAGATAGTGGATTAGCATCATTCTCCACCTACTGCGATACATCTTTGGTCTTGATAATCTCCACCTGCTGAGAGATCTTAGGCTTCAACACCGAAGCCTCATCAAATGTGACATCTCTACTGAAAATAAACTTCCTGTCCGTAGGATCCCAGATCTTGAATCCTTTGATTCCCTTCTTGAAACCGACGAACAAGTCCTTCTTTTCTCTTGGGTCTAGCTTATCTTCTTTAACATGATAATAGGCTCGACAACTAAACACCCTTAGCAAATCATAATCAGCAGCAGTTTTTCCTAACCAAACCTCGAGAGGAGTTTTCCCTCCTATCGCAGACGAAGGCAACCTGTTAACAAGATAGCAAGCGTATGCTAGAGCCTCAGCCTAAAAATTCTTCGCTAAACCGGCATTAGATAACATACAACGGACCTTCTCTAGTAAAGTCTTGTTCATCCTTTCTGCTACCCCGTTCTGTTGTGGTGTTTCCCTCACTATGAAGTGCCTCTCTATGCCCTCATCAAGACATAGCTTAAGGAAAGGATCTGACTTATATTCCCCTCCATTATCTGAACGGAGGATCTGATTTTTCTTCCCGTACTTCTCTCCAAATTCTTCTTCCACTTCACAAATAATTCTAGGACTTTTCCTTTGTGCTTAATGGTATATACCCAACAACGCCTAGAATAATCATCAATAAAAGACACAAAGTAGTGGTTACCTCTAATTGATGCAGTCTTGGTAGGTCCCCAAACGTCAGTGTGAACATAATCCATAATCCCCTTTGTGCAATGAGTTGCTGTGTCGAATTTCACCTTGGTCTTCTTTCTGATGATACAATGTTCACAAAATTTCAACTTGCAGGTTCCGGCACCTTTCAATAATCCTTGTCTTGCAAGAGTTTGCAAAGACTTTTCTCCTGTGTGTCCCAGCCTCATATGCCATAGCATGGTTGAGTCTTCATCTGAATCAGTAGAAGTTGCCACTTGCCCTGTAACAGTACTACCCTTCAAGTAGTAAAGATTGTTCCGGCGAACGGCCTTCAGTACCACCATCGAGCTTTTGGTCATCTTAAGGACTCCGTCCTTTATTGACACCACAAGACCCCATGTCTCTAAAGCTCCAACAGAAATAAGGTTTCTCTTCAGTTGAGGTACATACCTTACTTCCTTCAGTTCTCGTATCATCCCATCGAACATCTTGATCTGGATTGTTCCTACACCTTCCATGATACATGGATGATCGTCGCCCATAACAACTGAACATCCCTCCAGCTTCTCAAAGCTAGAAAACCAATCCCTATTCGGGCACACATGGTATGTAGCACCAGTATCCAAAATCCACTCAGTATCTCCTGAGTAGCCAATGATAGGAGTAGTGACAGAGAACGAAAAAACTGATGAGTCTGAGTCTGATCCACCTGCCTGTGAGGTACTGCCTTGAGTACTGACCACCTTTGCAAGATTTGCTTCAGTTTTAGACTCCGTCTTCTTCCCTTTGGCCTTTGGCCTTTGGACAGTCAATTTTCCAGTGCCCTAATTCTTTGCAGAAGGCACACTGGTTCTTCTTCATGTTGACACTTAAAAAAGACAAGATTCTTATTGGTCCGAACAATGTCTAAACTTGTTGACATTTACAAAAGACAAGTGACAGACGAGTTGAAGACCAGTTTTCCACCCATCTCCAAGGGACAAGGAAGCAACTTGGACTCCACTGATCCAGCAAGCAGACAGTGAACCTGGATTGTTTCTAAATAGACCTCAGCAGGTCTAAGGTGCTAGCACTTAGCATCGCATGAGCCCAAAGGGATAGCCTCGCCTGAGAGGCTAACATCACTCGACTTCGCCTTGAAGCCATCCAAAGCCTCGCCAGGAAGCTAACTCGCAACTTTGCCAAAGAGGACTTCCAGCTCCGCCAAAGGGTTTCTTTCGGACTTCGCCAGAAGCTGCCTCTAGCTCCGCTACGAGCTCAATGCGGACGGCCCCGCTATGAATCTGCCACGGTCAACCTTTGACCAATCAAATCTCCGGATAAGATCGGATCCAATCAGATCAAATCTAATTAAATCAAATCAGAGATCAAATTTGGCAGTTGATTGCCACAATCTCTTGACTCTTCTTAAAACGAGTAAGAAGATCAGGGGAAATCCTCCAACGATATGGAAAGGATCAAAACAGATCAAGAGGATCAACCGACCTGCCATTTCTAGCTTCGCAGAAGCTGATCCTAGCCTCGCAGCAAGGCTACTTTTCAGATTTAAACAGATTTGATTCAATCTGTTTCCATATCTTCAAGGGACGATTATACCCTAGCTCTCCCTATAAATAACCCGCTAGGGGTACAAGGAGATGGATCGATCGAAGACGAAAAGAGGACTCCACAAGCAGAGGCTTCTTCATTAGCACCGTGCGCTCTCGAATTCAGAGACCTTTTAGAGAATTGCTTTCTCTAACCAGGGTGTTGATGCCCTAACATCGTCCTTCTCAAGGAATCTCCGGAACCAGGCGAGAAGGAATTCCTTATTGAAGGCGATTTTGAGAAGCAGCAAGAGGGTTCTACCAACCTTCTGTTCTCTGATTCCCCGAACCAGGCGAGAAGGGAATCTCATCGCTCGCATCGTCAAAGGGACAAAGTGGTCGCGCGCTGACCAGACTCCTATCGGCACACTTTTCCAGAATCTCTGAGGAGATCTACTTGTAATCTTTTTAAGAATACTTGTAATTTAGCTCCTCAACTCTTTTTTGTAAGTTTTCCCCCTTTGCAAACATAATGGAAAACAAGATGGCGACTCCGCTGGGGAAGAAATTCTCCACTGCCGAGAATCAAGTGTCGCAATGCGACGAACAGACCTTTGGGTCTAACTCTGAATTCAGAAAATCCGGTGCAGCCAGAGCCTCTCTGGCTAAATCTTCAAGGAAAGTCTCTGCAGAGACAGAAAAGGTTCTCTATGAACCTACTGCGGTTATTTGGCGCAACAAGGAAGCATGTCCGCAGTCTGATTCCTTTACTTGTGAGAACTTGGTGGTTCAGTTCGATCAAGCAAGATTTGAAGAAGTCCTCTCTGGGGGTGGCCCAATGCTTCGAGCACGGAAGCATAGGAAGGTTTCCACGACCAAGGTTTCAAATCAGAAATCAGAAGCAGAATTCTGCCAACACCCCTCAGCCTCGTGTGTGGCTAATCAGGTTCTTTGCGAACCTAAGTCTCCTCTGCCAAGGCGGGTATGGAAGCCTAAATAGAAGTCTTCAACCGAAGCTTCAGGCGTAGCTACGCCTAAACCGCGCCTCTCCCGCGAAGAAAAAGGCAAGATGCCTGTCTGCTCCAATCATAAAGTTACAATGGCAATCATACCATTGTCCAATTCAAGAGCAGCGATGTCTCGCGCCGGCCTCGTTCTCATGAGCGAAGCTACTGTACCACAGCGTACGCGCAGGGTCCATGACCGCGAAGCCGAAGCCAAAGTACCATCTAAGGCTAATTACCTTCGCAGCAGCATAGCGGGTAAAGCACCACAGCGTGCTCCGCTTTCCAGGCGTCAAGCACTAAGTTCGCGTCTGATGGCGAAGCTAGAACCAAAGCACTATTCAGTGCTAATCCCGTCTGCAGGGATAAAAGAAGCAGGACATCGCCCTATGTGCGATCCAAAAGAGCCTTTGCGCTCGATTGCAGGGACCCAACCGGGTCTGATCTGAGGAAATTGTTAGCGGATAAACAAACCTCTTCCCCCTGTTGTCAACAAGTGGGATGTCAACTGCTGACACTCCACTCGGTCCATTGCCGGCTGGGACCAATCCTCGCCACGCCTCCAAGACGACGGTCAGTTTTTGATCGACTATCGGTACAAGCCCCGATGAAGCATCGCAGAAGGAGTATCTTGCGAGATCTCCCCTCCGCATCCGTCAACATGACCGGAAGAGGTCGAGAGACCTCAGATCTAGACTACAGCCCAGGCTTAGGCGAAGTCTTGGTGCATGATGAAGGTGTTTTCCGAAACACCAGATCTAGGGTGGCGATACCCTACAATTATGAACAGCCTTCTTCCTCGACGGCCCTAGCCTCGCCAGAGCCCAGGAGATCACTCCAGCCATCAGATGAAGAAGATGAAGACAGTGGGTACGCCTCTTCGGCAACAGTTAGCTCGGTGCGAACAGACAGAGCATCAGTCAACATGGCTAATAGCACTAATGACGACCTTCGTCGGCGCCTGGAAGCTCAGGAGCAAACTTCCAGAACTCAGCAAGAGGCTCTGGACAATATTCAACAGATGCTCGCTCAACTCCTCAATAACCGGAATAACAATGATGCCGGGAGCAATCATGATGAGGAGGAACACTTCAGCAATGAGCAGCCGAAGCCGGAGAAATCCAAGGAAGGTTCTTCCTTAGACGCAGAAGTCCTCAAGGGCCTCCAGGCTCAAATCGCATCCCTAACTCAGAGGGATGAATTAAAGAAGGTAGGGGCAGTCCGTCCTTATCCGCTGGAGTGGGATTCGGTGCCATATCCACCGAAGTTCAAACCGCCAACGCTGCATACCTATGATGGAAAGAGCTCGCCAAATCAGCACATCTACTATTTCCGGTCTCAGACTGGTAATGTTATAAGCAATGACGCCATCATGGCTAGGCTGTTCATTGGCACCTTAAAGGGGGTGGCATTTGACTGGTTTCGCAGTCTTCCCCCGGGCTCTATCAACTCCTGGATCGACCTGAAAACTCGGTTCCTCTCTCGTTTCTATGAGGACGATACCGAAGTAACCATGGACAAGCTCCTCTCCACTGTGCAGAGGAAGGGCGAATCTGTCCGTGACTACATCGAACGGTTCAGAAATTTATCCTTGATGTGCCCAGCAGGGATGCCATTACCCATGCTCTTACAGACATGCAGACACAACTTCCTAGACCAAGTGGAAGTTCGCATGGGGGCTGTTAAAGCCCACACTTGGAAAGAATTGGTCGAACAAGCTGAGATAGCCGAGAAGTCGGCTAAAAAGTTCGAACCATCCGCCCCTAGAGGCAAGTGGGGGATGAACAGCAAAGGGCGTAGCGACCTATCGCAATCATCTTAAGCTAAAGGCAAAGAAACTATGTTTGTGGAGTTATCCGGAGATGTGCAGTCGAAGGTCAAGAAGAGCGGCTTCAACAATCAGGAGCCTAAGTTCCCTCCAAAGCAGTACTCGTTCAAAGACGATCAGGTGGTCACCATATTCCATCTGCTCCACAAAGGGAACAAAATGAAGCTGCCAGATGCGCGGCGTCCCAATGAGATAGGGCGCACAAACGACCCTAAATACTGCCTCTACCACAGGATGGTCCACCATCCTACTGACAAGTGCTATGTCCTCAAGGATAGAATTCAAGCCTTGGTCGATGCTGGAGTCCTGACACTGAAGACGGAGCAGAAGAAAGTCACCGCCAATATGGTGACTCTTGAGTTCGGCAAAGCTCCGAAGGTCACAGTTCCTGACGGGACTTATGCAGCCCCTGTGCCACGGTTGGAAGTCAAGCATCCTCCAACTATAGCTCAACATAATAAGGGTCTTGTTCCCTTAACATTGGAGACAGGGGAAGTCATGTGGATACACCCAGACCTCGTCCAAGACGTACAGCGGGATCCAAAGCAGCCCAACTCAAAGGGCAAGTCTTGCAATGTCATCTCCATCCTGCCAGATGACGGCAATCTTACATCGGCTTCCCTCAGTGATTCAGAAGGAGAAAAGCTTGCTTGCACAGCACAAGCCGATGCGCCTCAACAGACAGGCACCCGATCCGGAAAATCATACTTGAGGCAGTATGAAAAGTCTACTGACGAGACACAACAGCAAACGACGTCAGTACAAGTACCAGCATCCACTCCAATCCCAATCAAGGGAAAAGAGAGGCCTAAGGAGGTACGATTCGACCACGTGTTGAAGAAACCACCAGGCCAAGGGGTTGATACGCCCTTTCGCTTTGACATATTGGCTCAGCTGGCCAATATCCCAGCTCGTATCACTATACACGAGCTCCTTCACCTCTCGAAAGAAACAAGAGAAGCACTCAGGGATGCGCTAGCCAATTCAGAATCCTTTCTAACATGCATGCCTGAAATCCCTAACAACGACGTTCAGTCTCCTTGCCCAGAATGTCATCATGCACAATCAAAGGTGCCCGCTATTACCTTCACAGCGGAAGATATGCTTCTCAAAGACAACAAGCACGATCGACCTCTGTACTACACCGGATATATCGATTCAACATGCATTGAGAGGGTACAAGTCGATCCGGGGTCTGCACTCAGCATCATCCCCAAAAGGCTTCTCTACTTCCTCGGCATACCATTGTATAGGTTGTCCGCAACCACTACTACAATATACGGTTTCAACGCCGGGAGCAGTCATCTACTGGGAAAAATTCGACTCCGTTGCAGAATCGGGAGTCTGAAGTCAGAAGTGACATGCTATGTCATTGATGCTGACACATCATATAACCTGCTGCTGGGACAGCCATGGATCCATACCAACTGGATCGTCCCTTCCACCCTCCATCAATGCTTCAAATATGTTGAAGATGATGCGACAGTACGAACTGTCTTTGCTGAGAGGCAACCATTCAAAGGGGTGGAAAACTACTTCACTGGCGCTCTCCTATATCAAGAGGCCGGTGGAGCACTCAAAGAACCGTTGCCGGACGATGATGAAAGTGGCAACGAGGCGGATTCAGAATCCGAAGCAGGCATGCCAGCCATTCTGATTGGTGAACCAATTATAGCATGTCTCAATAATCCCCTATGTAATACTCCTTCAGAGGATGAAGGTGAATGGGTAATTAATGATAAATTTCTTTTCATTATCCTGCAAGTATTGGGTCGATTAAATCCATTACGGATGGCTCTCTGCATGTGCCCGTACATGAGCCAAGTGTGGCCAGCACATCTATGGAAGCTATAGAAGGGGCCACACTGGTGATCCCTCCGTCCAAACAAGGTCAGCCGCCGATAATCTTCGGTAGAACCCGGCCACGGGGATCCACAACTGCAGATTCAAGCTCAGATTCAGACACTCCACAATTCTTTCATTACGCGCGGCCAGCGCGCCATATCATGAAGAAAATGGGGTACGACTTGAAGCATGGAGCAGGCCTGAATTTCGGAAAAGGAAGGCGCGGTTTGATGCGGAACTTTGTGCCTAAAGGGAAGCCTGCAAATTACTATGATAGTACACGCAGGGGGTTGGGTTACGTCACACCCACATCATCAGTAACAGTTCAAGTCAAGGACGATGGGTCAGCTCCATCACATTCGGCTTCATCCTCCGAGTGGGACTCCGATATCAGTATAGGAGGAATGTTCAAAGACCTCACTATTAATATGACCTCAAGCAGTCAATTGGAGCCCGCAGAAGCCACTGATGAGGAACCATGGGCCCAGCAGTTAGACCTTCAATGGGAAAAGCGATTCGAACTACGCGAGCCACCCACTGAAGACAAGGTGATGCAGGTCAACTTGGGTAGTCAAGACCATCCCAAACCCATCTTTATAAGTGAAAGCTTATCACTTATAGAAAGGGAAGAATTGATAATACTCGTAAAAGAGTATATAGATGTCTTCGCATGGAGTTACGAAGATATGCCCGGACTTGATCCACAGGTCGCTATGCACCGTCTAACATCAAGCCTGACGTCAAGCCAGTCAAGCAGCAACAACGTCGGTTTCGCCCGAACATCATGGAAGCTATTGAAGCCGAAGTTCACAAGCTCATTGCATGTGGCTTCATCCGGGAGGAACAACATCCAGATTGGGTGGCTAATATAGTCCCCGTCCTCAAGAAGAACGGAAAAATACGGATCTGCATCGACTACCATGACCTCAATACGGCTTGTCCCAAAGACGAATTCCCACTGCCCATCACCGATGTCATGATTGACAACACATGCGGGTTTGAAAGGATGTCTTTCATGGACGGCTTTTCAGGGTACAACCAGATTAAGATGTATCCCGACGACGAGAAGCATACTTCGTTCCGAACACCATTGGGGGTATACAGCTACACTGTAATGCCCTTCGGACTGAAGAACGCCGGAGTAACCTACCAGCGGGCAATGAGTACGATCTTCCGCGATCATCTCCGAAAAACGGTGGAATGCTATGTCGACGACATTGCCGTCAAAAGCCGCAACAAGAATGAACATCTTCGCGACCTGAGAACGATGTTCGACATAATGCGGGCTCATCAACTGAAAATGAATCCGACAAAATCCTTCTTGGGAGTTTCGAGTGGCAAGTTCCTTGGGTTTATTGTCACATCAAAAGGAATTCATCTTGACCCAGACAAAGTCAAAGCCATCCAGAGCATGCATCCACCAAGGAATCTCAAAGAGCTCAGAGGCTTGCAAGGCAGGCTGGCCTATATCAGAAGATTCATCGTAAATCTCTCAGGCCGCTGTCAACCGTTCACCCGGCTCATGAAAAAGGGTGCTTCCTTCGTATGGGATCAAGCTTGCCAGGAAGCTTATGAAGACATCAAGAGGTACCTCACAAAACCTCCAGTCTTAGTGGCCCCTACATCAGGGAAGCCATTCTTGCTTTATGTAAAAGCTATGGATTACTCCCTCGGTGCTCTCCTCGCTCAAAAGGACGACAATGGCCACGAGCATGCCATTTATTATCTGAGCAGAACTCTCATAGGAGCGGAATCTCGCTACAACCCTATCGAGAAAGAGTGTTTAGCTCTCGTCTTCACTGTTCAGAAGACCCGACATTATTTGGTCGGCCAGACCATACATGTCATCTCTAGAGTAAACCCATTGCGTCTTCTTATGACGAAGCCAGGATCATTGAATTCAAGATTGGCTAAGTGGGCACTTTTATTGTCTCAATACAACATGATCTTCACGCCTCAGAAGGCGGTTAAAGGCCAGGCCCTTGCAGAATTCTTGGCTGCTCATCCAGTTCCGGAGCATTCAAAACTTCACGAAGACATCCCCGATGAGGTCTTCGAGTCTTATGCAACCTCAGAAGAGGAAGTGTGGCAGATGTTCTTTGATGGAGCATCCCGAATGGGCCCTAAAGGCAAGATTATTGCCGGAGTGGGGGTTGTGTTTATCTCCCCACAGAATCATGTCCTGCCCAGAGCATTTTCTCTGACAGAATCATGCTCCAACAATGTTGCAGAATATAATGCTCTGCTCATCGGTTTTCAACTCGCCCATGGAATAGGGGTACGCTACCTCGAAGCTTATGGCGATTCAAAACTGATCATCAATCAGGTTAAAGGGGAATACGAAGTCCGCCATGAGGACTTGGTGCCTTATTACCATACAGCCATCGAATTGGCTAACCTATTTGAAGGTTTCTACATCGAGCATGTGTCTCGATCTCAAAATACCAAGGCGGACGCCCTTGCTGCATTAGCAACAACTCTAGCCTTACCAGCCGACACCGAGTATCACCTCACAGTCGCAACTCGACATCTTGTATGCTCCAAGCACATGCTAAGAATTCGAGAAGTCTATAATGTCTCCACAGATCTTGAACCAAGAGACTGGCGCTTTCCTCTCATTGACTATGCTTTGCATGGTCTGCTGCCAGACGATCCTAAGGAAGCGGCGTCTATCAGACGAAGGTCTCTCCGGTTCTATTACGATCCGACTCTGAAGACACTTTACCGTCGTTCATATGACGGTATTCTCCTCCGTTGCCTTTCCAATTCAGAGGCACAGGAAGTGCTTAAAGAAGCACACGACGGTATTTGTGGAGCTCATCAGCCAGGTCCTAAACTTAAAGACAGATTGCATAGGCTGGGATATTATTGGCCAACTATGATAGCCGATGCCATCCAATATGCACGAAGGTATAAAGCATGTCAGATTCATGCGGACTTCATACACCAGCCTTCGGAGCTGCTCCACCCGACTGTTGCTTCATGGCCATTTGAAGCATGGGGAGTAGATGTCGTAGGGCCAATTAGTCCCTCTTCGACGAAAGGTCACCGGTTCATCCTTACAATAACCGACTACTTTTCAAAGTGGGCGGAGGCTATACCATTAACTGAAGTCAAGACCTCTAATGTGGTTAATTTCATCAAACACCATGTCATCCACCGATTTGGTGTCCTCAGGCGGATCATCCACGACAACGGTCCCCAATTCATAAGCCAAGTATTCTATCGGTTCTGCGATAAATACCGAATTCAGAATGTGGCTTCAACTGCTTATAATCCCGCTGCTAATGGTTTAGCGGAAGCATTCAACAAAACGATCATCAAACTACTCAAAAAGTTCGTCTCCTCGAATAAGCGAGATTGGGACGAAAAGCTTGGTGACTGTCTTTGGGCCTACCGGACCACGGTTCGAACACCGACAGGCAATACGCCTTTTCCCTGGTATATGGGTGCGAAGCAGTCATCCCGTTGGAAATTCAGATGCCATCATTGCGAGTCGCTTTAACCACTAAGATCACATCAGAGGACAATGATCGATTGCGTCTCCAAGAGCTCGAAGCCCTAGATGAGAAGCGACTACAAGCTCAGCAGCATATCGAGTTGTATCAAGCTCGAATCTCAAAAGCCTTCAATAAGAAGGTCAAGTAAAGAGTCTTCCAGAAAGGAGACATGGTTTTAGCCGTCAGACGACCGATGATTATGACGCATAAGACCAAAGGCAAATTTCAGCCTAAATGGGAAGGACCGTTTGTAATAGAAACAGTCTATTCAAATGGAGCATACCGCCTTATGACTTCAGATGGCGACCTACTCATGATGCCGGTTAATGGCAAGTTCTTAAAGAAGTATTATCCTTAATCAAGGATCCTTCTCTTGATCAAGTTAACACTGCACCTCTGATCAAGATCTCCGTGCCCGAAGCACACACAAAGAGAGCCTTTCTCTTCCTCCAAGTGAGGTCATACAGCCATAAACCAACAGGAACCTGGCCGTGCACCAGTTATCCTAAAGGAGAGTTAGGGTTATGCAGACATTAACCCGATAATCCAATATCCTTAACGATTAAGGATAGAGGAAAATGTTGGCCTGAAAGCCCAACATAAGTCCTCGACAACTCATCATGCTGAGGGGAAAAGCATGGCTAGCCCAATTCAAACGGTAGTTGGTAAAGGCATATCAAACCCGTTGACAGCTGGGGATTTGCTAAAAATCCTAAGGGACCGGTTTCCATTTGATTCCCTCTCCAAAATCACTTACCAATTCTCATCTATAGGATGGTAAGGCCACATATATTCCGCTGTTATGTTAACATTAAGCCTATGACAGCAGTCCCCTCATTTCTCCTCGTGAGAACGAGACCTCCAAAGTCACTTACCAATTCTCATCCATAGAATGGTAAGACCGCATATATATTTTGCTGTTACGTTAACATTAAACCTATGACAGTGATTCCCTCATTTCTCCCCGTAAAAACGAGATTTCTCCCAATTTCCACTACAATCTCGATACTCGTTGACATTTACAAAAGACGAGTATCACCAATTTTTTGAAGCTTGGTGGCGTCTCAATTGGTTATGTCATCGCGACCTCTGAACCAGCAGACAGCTAAGTCTCAATTCTGAGCCCTGTTGACATTTACAAAAGACAGGTCTCGATGCTCGTTGACATTTACAAAAGACGAGTATCACCTATTTTGAAGCTTGGTGGCTTCTCAACCAGTTATGTCATTGCGACCTCTGAACTGGCAGATAGCCAAGTTTCATCTACCATTGAGCTTAGTAGCGTCCCAACCGGTTATGTCATTGCGACCTCTGAACTAGCAGACAGCTAAGTCTCAACTTTGAGCCTGTTGACACTTACAAAAGACAGGACTCACCGATGCTTGCTGACATTTACAAAAGGCAAGTATCTCCCCTTCAGCCCCGCAAAGGGCTAACCTCGAGATTGCTGACGTCTTAATCGGTTATGTCATTGCGACCTCTGAACCGACGGATAGCCACGTCTCAAAGATTATGTCCTCAAGCAAGAACAAGATTGGAGATTCGACAGAAGCCAAAACAAAAGAAAGAATTTCCATTAATTCCAAAAGATGGGGACACATGGAGGCACGTATACAATGACCTACAAGCGTACAATGTACGATCTGAGCCGCTCTCCGAGGGTGTTTAGCCTCGTCTTCCTTTCGTCAGCAGCCTGGGCAAGCGCTTGCGACCTCAGCTCAGCCTCATTGAAATCTTCCGCCTGGGCCAGACGGGCTTCATCTTCCGCCAAAGTTGCCCTCTGTGACAACTCCTGCCGCGCAAGCTCCTCACTCTGAGCTTTGAGTTGTTCAAGCCGCGCAGTTTCCTCAAGACGCACCGGTATGGCCTTGGATAAGAGGAGATTCGCTTTCCTAATCATTTCCTCAGCCTTCGCAATCTTATCCTCAGCGCCAAGAAGGGCACTAGTGGAGGCGTCAATTGCACTTCCAACCTCCGCTTCCCTTGTTTCCAAGGATTTCAAGGCAGAAGAGATAGCCTTAGCAGCCTCTTGAGCAGCAAGCCGGGTCTCGTGCTTTTGAGCAATGAGAAGCGCGAGCCGGTCATCAACTAAAGACGCCGGGTCTGAGCGATAAAGACGGCGCCACTCCTCTACAGCCTTCTCAAGTTCATCCACCAGGAGTTCTAAAGCAACAGCCTGATGATACCCCTCAAAGTCCCAAATGCTCTCAATGTCACGGGAGAGGACCACTTTCAGCTTTGAGAATGGTACAGGCGAGCCCTTCAAAACTAGGTTGATAGTTCACTCCAAGCTTCTATAAAAGCTATCGACCAGGTCACCTATGTAATCATTCTCGGCCTCAGCTATTTCTGGCAGGGAGGCAACCTCGGAATAGTCCACCAGCCTGGTCGACACCGTCGCAGAAGAAGCAGCGGGAACACTGACAGCAGCAGGACTAGCCGAAGGCGATCTCGGCGGAGTCCTCATCGAAACCAGCACGCCAGCCACCGCGGAGGTAGGACTGGCAACCACCTCTTGAGCAGCAGGCTCAACCATCAGGGTTGGAGAAGTAGGGCTTGCGATCACCCTCAGTGCCGCACTCGGCAAAACAGTCCGCACCTCACTCGTTGATGTGATTGGGAGTGAGGATACCTCCGGCACTGCCGCCCCTTCAACCTCTGGTCCTTCAGCTGATTTGGGCTGATAAGAAGGCAGGTCGCCATACAGCGCGTCCAGCACAGCAGCATCCTCCGTGGCCGAAGCGCTCATGTCACCCCTTGATCCTTCGGGGTGATCTACCGGCTCCCTTGAAGCTGATGCATCTTAAGGCTGAACACCTGTAACAAGACTGCGGTTAGTCGGGACACTACAGAAGAAGCCAAGAGGTTAGGACAATACCAAAGGATGATGTTGCCTCGAACATCTCGTCGGCCGCACCGGTCTCCAGGGGCTCCATCGGAAAATTTTTGCCTGAATCAGCACGAACAACCGGCTCGCTTTCACTTGCCGAATATCCTGTGGACCACCCGATAGAGCTCGATGCCTCAGGACTTCCTTTAGAAGTCCCAGCGCCCGAAGGACCGATGTTGGCCAAATCACCTCCAGACTCCTCCGGAAGGGCACAGGAACCAGCTTCAGCTCCATAAGTGAGTAGGGGATCATAATGTTCCCCTTGTTCTCCAGCTGCCTCAGCTCCTACAATCAAAAAGGATTGATAATAAGTCAATGGGAACGCACAAAAAGGCGTATTATATGAATAAGGTTAACCTTACCCAGACCTGGAGCGAATTCACCACTAGTCGGTTCAGCAACCGACGGTTCAGCTGCTAATGGGGCAGCAGGAGGAATCGCTGTAGAGGGATAACCCTCTGCGACAATCGTAGAAGCTTGGCGACGGGGCTTCTTCGCCAATGATTTCCTACGAGAGCTACCCGCCCGCTTTCTCTTGAAGTGGACGACAGAATCCTCTTCTTCCACTCCTCCCGCACGTCGTGGGGAAGATGTCCCCACCACACCAGAGCCAGCCGCATGAGTATCAGCTCCAGCCCCCGCCACGAAGCGAGGACTCCCTGCATCAGAAGCCTCGCTGTCATCCACAGCGATGAACTCCTCCAAGCTGGGGACACGAACCCGTTTGCCTTCCTTCTTCTCAGAGGCCTTCCGCTTCAGTCGCTGAGAGATTAACTTCACACCCGAACTATTGGCGTTAAATCCAGAAGGTGTGGAGTTGGAAGCCGCGTACCACTGGCAAAAGCACAGGGTCGTCGAGAGGCCGGGATCCTGCAGCGGCGTGCGTAGCCACGCCCCAGTGCCATCCGCAGTAAAGAACCGCCAGGCACGGGCCCCATCAATAAGACTCCCCATGAAAGCCAGGTCCGAATTGGGGTTGCCCACATACAACTCGTCGTACCCGAACTGGCGGGCGAACCGACTTGGAACATAGGGTTCCAGGTAGCAGGTATCCCCACTCCTGTACAGCAAGTGCGAGGGCCGGATGCTGACCAGCCACTCGAAAACGCCCCGACTCATGGGAGACCGCGCCGACTCTGTATCTCGGAATTCCTCGTTGTATCCTGCACCCCGAATACGAGGAAAATAGCGGAACAGGCTATAAGCGTCATGACGACGCACTAACTTACGGGCCTCGGCCACGTAGGCTTTCATCCAAGAACAACCTTCGAATCGGCGGAGAAGCGCCGTTCGAACACCCTGCGGAGGGTCCTCCCCAGCTCCAATCAAAGTAGGGCAGTGTAAGGCGAACCACGCCATCAAGTAGGTGTATGGCAGACCCACCCTAGGATTGGGTCCATCACAAGGCAGGATAGCACTCTTCCCACGCCTCGACGCCGGTGGCCTGCAGAAAGCCTCCGTTAATGCGCGAAGGCCTCTTTGAATACAGCACACCATGGCCGGGAGAAGACCCAGACGGTGGCCATGGGCCAAGCGAACGGCGGGTATCAGAACATTCGGGTGGACGATGTCACCCGAGGAAGAAGGCACAACACACTTCTTTAACCAAACGGTTAAGAAAACCAGCCAGCAGCGCCTTTCGAGACATAGGCCGACGGGCCTGATGGTGAAAGCTCCGAAGGGTATCACCCTTCTCATAGGGACCAGTGTCTTCTGTTACGACGATATCCCTTTGGAGACACATCTCCATCCGTTCAACAATATCGCCATCAACAACTCCGCGATGAGCTGCTTCAGGAGCATTCTGAAAAACACCTAGAGGGGGGTGAATAGGTGTAAGTGCTAATCTAAGAAACTAAATGCAAACTAAGTGCGCTAAATGCGGAAGCTAATGCAAATTATGCACAAACTAATACAATACAACAAGTGCAGCCGAATTCCCCTTGCGAGGCTCTGGACTAACTCCCCTTGATTCCCCTTGAAATGGGTTGAGGTGCTATGTGAAGCTCTTGTTGGATGAGTATAAGTTAGGCACACACACAAGCAATCCAAGCAATATGAAATACACACAATCAAGCCAAGCATATAATAGATATGACAATAAGAAATGCAAGGCACAACACAAGCAATATATGATATGAATGAATCAATGCTCAACACAAGCAAGTATGATATGATGATGAGTATGATGCTTTGCACAATTATAAGAGAGAGAGTTAGAGAGACAATGGATCAAAACGCAAACACCAAGATTTGTTTCGAGGTTCGAGCACCTTGCTCTACATCCCCGCCTACACCACCGTGTAGGATTTCCACTATCTCAACTCCCACCGAGGGAACCTCTACCGAAGAGGATTTCTTACAATTCTAGGAGTACCAAACTCCTCTCTCAACAACAACAACAACCACCTCTACCGAAGAGGTTTACAATCAAACTCAATCACCTCTACCGAAGAGGGATCCAAACCAATAACCCAATACAACAATCTCCACCTCTACCAAAGAGGGAGCAACTCAAGAAATCAAGGGTTTACAACAAGTGGTATATTTCAACCACAAACCTCTTTCCTTTTTCTTTTTTCACAAAAACAAGATCCTAAATAGTTTAGGATAGAAGATATAGCTCAAGTGTGGAATCAAAGTGTTTTTGGAAACAAGCAACAAAGAAAAACTACTTGGGAAATCTCTTGTATATGATAGAAAATGAAATACCAAATCAAAATCCAAAAACCTAGTTTTCTTTGATTTTCCAAAAACCCAAAACAAATAAAGATGAGAAGTTTTAAAGCCCAAAAACTCTTTTTAAAACACTTTTAAACACTTCAGAAAACTAGTATTTTTTCTCTTAAAAATCTTGGCTAAAATCCCCAAAGAGATGGGGTTTATATAGCCCCTATACAAAACTAGCCGTTAGGTTGAGCTGGCAGTCTGACAGACTGCCGGTCGACCGGTCCGGTCGACCGCCAACGGTCAAAAATGTGACCGTTGGGCAATAGCGGTCGACCGGCCCGGTCGACCGAAACATCCTGAGAGCAGAACTCTCATCTCGGTCGACCGGCCCGGTCGACCGTCCCAGAGACTCCAAAACGTGCACAGACTTGTGCACGTCGGTCGACCGTCCCAGTCGACCGGCCTATGGTGCGGTCGACCGGTCCGGTCGACCGACTTGGCCTGTCAGCCAGTCCTCAGTTCTGCACAGATACGGGATTTGAAAATAGGTCTTTTCACTCAATAAAAATCCCATAAATTCACAGCAAATCTAAAAAATAGTTTTAATCACAATAAAAACTATTTTTCTAAAAATATGTTTTTCTAAAACTTGTTTTATCATTTTACTTTGATAACCAAACTTGTGATAAAAATTTCAAGACATATATCAATCATATCAATTCATTTTTGTGTCTTGCCAATTTTATCAAAAACAAAACTTGTATTTTATCAAACTAGAATTTTTCAAAACATGAATAGGATAGTCAAAATAAGTTTGTCTAGCAAGTTTAAAGCATGTATGTATATCTAGAACATATCTAATATACATAGGTATAAGGTAAACTTGTTTTGATCTATTATTCATGAAAACCAAAAACCAAATCATGAAACGTGTGTGTTTTGTGCACTTGAGCATATCAACTAAACTAAGCTTTACAAATATGAATCTAAAACACAAACTCTAAACTAGATACCTAAGTCTTCTTGTCGATCTTCCATCTTCAAGTAGACTCGGTCCAAACTCCGTGATTCTCCAAGTGCAAAGGTATGATCTTTAAGCTTTAGCACCGGAATCATCATGAATAGCTTCTAATCATCTTGTTGAAGCTAATCACCAACCTAATATTCTGTTAATGATCTGAAACTTAGAAACACAAGAATATTAGTAAACATAACTATATGAGTTGATCATCATCAAAACTAGAGTGGAAAGCCATTGGGCCAACACATTCTTCATGTCTGGGAACAGGTAACTTCCCCAGCTCTTCAAGCTCTTCGAGCTACCCTTGCCACCACCGTGGATGCTGGAACAAATATGCAAGTAGCACATCAACTCCCGATAAGTCTCGAGCAAAGCAGGCTCCTGTTTCTCCAGAATAGCCAACTCCGCCTCGCAGGGAAAGTACTCTTCGTATGGAAGAGACCCGAAAGGCAGAGCAGAGATTTCCCACATCTCATGCAAAGCCATGCCCAGCTCGCCAACCGGGGTGAAGAAGGTCCCCGAAGCCGGACAGTACAACTCAAGGATGGCGTAGAAGCACGCCACCTTCATCTCAATGCCGTAGCAGGTCGCCCTGACGGCCTCATAGAGGTTCAACCCCTCCAAGTCCTCCTCAAAGTGAGCGAGGATATAGTTGGTCAACTCCGCCCACCATGTCTTATGAGGATGAACCCAACCGGGAGCCCTGAAGTCAGTGGCAGGGTAGTTCCCGTCAACTGCGCAGAACTGAGTGCCAAAGGTCTGCGCCACAGCCGGGTTCTCTCCCACTGGAAGTTCCCGCGATACCTTCCCAGGGTATAGCCCCATTATGCTGTGGGGAGGGCCCGCCCTCGAATAGCCGGACTGAAAGGTCAATCTCCCAACATGGACGGATTCGACGCTTCGGCTTACGCCCCACGCCATCTTCCGAGCCTGAGTCACATTCACGAAAGAAGATAAAGGAAAGTGCCGCTTAGTCGACGGAAGGTAAAACTTCTCGCCATCCAGTTGAAAGATCCATTGTCCTTCGCCTGCCTGCAACTGGCGATCGGGATCGGATGCGGCATCCCCGAACATAAAGTCGGGCTTTCTGTAAGTCCGACGGTCAACATCCTCAAGAGGAGCCGTGGTCAAGATACTCCGTGTGGTCTGCGGATGACCGCCTTGGATGAGTGTATCCCGGACGAGGGAGCTCCGCTCACTGAACAAAGAAGCTTGTCCATGGAATTGCAGGCTGAGGTTACCATCTGCTCGACTGGTTAGCCCAAACAGACTGTTCAGGAGACCGGAAGTGTAATGCACTGCAAAGACAGAAATGAACTATGATTAGTTCAACAATCAAGTGGATACGAAGACATAAAAATTCACTAAGGCATAGCCACGCTCAGCAAGCAAGGCCAGCAAGGTGACAGCTTCGATGAAGCTTGACCTCGCGGATAAAACTGCATTTTTGCAAAAAGCGTCCAAAGTACCAACTTCGCTTAAGCAGGAAGTGGTATAGCCCTAAGGGCTGACGTCACCAAGAGGGCATCATGGTCAAAAGTCACCCTTCGTGGCCATGACTGAAGGAACAGACCTATATCCTGTTCCTCAACAGGATGGAGACTGCCCGAGTAATGGCTTCGTACGGAAGCCTAAGGAAGAACTGTTCGGTTCTTAATTCCCTTGTGCAAGGAAAATAGGGAGGTTCAAGGAAACGAGTTCCCTAATGAGGACAGATCATATTCGATCGTCCTAATAGCCAAATGTCGGCTCCAAAGGAGAGAGACCACGGTCTCTAATCAGATAGGAAAATCTCTTACCGGTGACTGGTCGCTCGATGACCGGAGGAGGAGGATCCTCCGCTGCAGAAGTCGCCACTTCTTTTCCCGCTCGTCTTTTGGGCGCCATTAAAGAGTTGCAAGAGTTCTCAAGGTTCTCTGAACGAAGAAGGAAGAGGAAGAGGGAAAGTCAAGAAATTTCTCTGAAAAAAGGAGATCTTTTCCTGCTCAGCCCGATCGGGCTTTTATAGGCCAATCAGCGCCTGAAACGAGGCCTCGAAAAGGGCGTACGCCGCCGTTTCGAATTAATTTGAAACGCCGCCCAAAGCGCCTTCCCGAGAAGCGCTGATTCAGACTAAGGCTTAACTTTGCCAATGAGCCAAAGTGCGGACTTCGCACAAGTTCATCAAGAACTTCGCCAAAAAGATTGCCTTAGCCCACTAAAGGCACAGTTCGCCGACATGCCAGTTTCGCGCGAAGCTCATTCAAAAAAGGACCTTGTCCTTAACTCTGCACAGAGTTTAGCCCCGCTATGGCCAAATTCTCAATGAAGACAGGCAAAAATCAGATGAGCAGAAAATGAACTTTCATTGATTTAAGAGGAAAGGTACATTGATACTACATCAAAGTTGTATTTCATACAACAGATTCAGTTGCTCAACAAGATCATTTGCGCAAAAGGCATACAAGTGGTTTTATCTGCTTCTAAGTCAATCCGACTGGACAAAGAAGGCCTTCCTCCTGCACAGGGCGGTAATCAGTGGTGCCGCAAGGACACGGTCATTATTCTCCACAAAAATAGCAGATCTTGCCAGGCCATTTTTGTTGAAGCCTGGCAATAGAAACCTATCGCCGCCAACACGATAGATCACGTATAATGGGAATCGGCAGTGATACCAGTGATCTAACGGGTGTGAAGCCTGCTTTCCCGAAGTGGATCGCCCCCAAAGGCCACCAAAGTTGAAAGTCGGCAATGATGCCGGCGATCCCACAGGCGACGCCCACTATCTGGAAGCGGATCATCTCCGATAAAAGCGGCAGCCAGCCTCACCTCAGAACGAATCACCTCGGATAAAAGGCTGCCAACAGCCTCTGGGACACGCACCCATCGCCCCGAATTGTTCCTCCTGCTTAAAAGTAAAGCTTCAACCAGGGAAGCATAAGGCAATTTTATGGTTCCTTCCATCAAGTCACTGGACTGACAAACATAGCCCACTGCAAGGCAAATCAGAACAGATTAGCAACTAAGCACAGGAGAGGCTACAAAAAAACTAAGCCAAATCTTTTGGATCGAAGCAATCCAGTTTCAGTAAAGCAGAGGATAAGCCTCGCCTGCACAGCGCTGATGGGCTGGCTCAGCAAACGCCAAGTCCAAGCCTCGCCTATATGGCTAACCAAACTGACCCCGTGGGATACAGTCTTAGCACCGCCTATATGGCAAGACTGGCTTAACTATTGAAGAGACCAAGTCCCAAGTTCTGCCTGGGCAGCGGACTTAACGTGCAGTGATCCTTCTGTGATCAAGTCAGAATGATAGCTTCGTTGCGGAAGCTATGTCAAAATCCTTCTCTGCAGATCAGTCAATTGCAAGATGAAGAGTAAGGGAAACTAATCCTTAAAGCAGCTGTTAAAGCTAAATTAAGGGAAATGAATTCCCTAAAATCGGTGAAGTCGTTGAATGATCAAGACTTACTGGTCCTTGGCCGGATAATGACCAGAGTGGGCATTCTCACTAATTCAGAGATCTGAGTATCTCTTTTAAACCAAGAGAAGAGAAGAGAGGCAAAGCACTTCTCTTCGAGGACCTCAAGTGTCCTATTTATAGGCCCCATGGCCTGAGCGTTGCCGCCTCAAGCGTGGAAGTACGAGCGCATTTAAGGCATTTACTGCGCCTTGAGAATAGGGACGATTTCCCTTTGGAACCGTACAAAGGGAGAAACGTCTCCCTCATAAAGGCACTTATTGCGCCTTGAAGAAAGGGAATATCCTCCCTTGGAAACGTGCAAATCGGAGAATATCTCCCTCGATCAGCACGAAGAAATGAGTAATCCTCCTCGTAACCAGCCCACGGCAGTTGGTCTCAGGAAAGCGACAGATGTTCCAGAGCGAACTTATCTAGCTGCGAAGCTACCCAGACGCGAGTCTACATGATTCCTCGGCGAATCTACATCCCAAAGCAGGATTCAAAGCGAATCTGAACTCAACCATCATGGCGACGTTCATACTCCATTCACCACCTATCAAAGCAGTTCAAAGTATTTCAAAGTCTGAGCCATTGCAGACTTTCGAAAACTTTGAAGGGGGTCTTGTTGACACTTAAAAAAGACAAGATTCTTATTGGTCCGAACAATGTCTAAACTTGTTGACATTTACAAAAGACAAGTGACAGACGAGCTGAAGACCAGTTTTCCACCCATCTCCAAGGGACAAGGAAGCAACTTGGACTCCACTGATCCAGCAAGCAGACAGTGAATCCGGATTGTTTCTAAACAGACCTCAGCAGGTCTAAGGTGCTAGCACTTAGCATCGCATGAGCCCAAAGGGATAGCCTCGCCTGAGAGGCTAACATCACTCGACTTCGCCTTGAAGCCATCCAAAGCCTCGCCAGGAAGCTAACTCGCAACTTTGCCAAAGAGGACTTCCAGCTCCGCCAAAGGGTTTCTTTCGGACTTCGCCAGAAGCTGCCTCTAGCTCCGCTACGAGCTCAATGCGGACGGCTCCGCTATGAATCTGCCACGGTCAACCTTTGACCAATCAAATCTCCGAATAAGATCGGATCCAATCAGATCAAATCTAATTAAATCAAATCAGAGATCAAATTTGACAGTTGATTGCCACAATCTCTTGACTCTTCTTAAAACGAGTAAGAAGATCAGGGGAAATCCTCCAACGATATGGAAAGGATCAAAACAGATCAAGAGGATCAACCGACCTGCCATTTCTAGCTTCGCAGAAGCTGATCCTAGACTCGCAGTAAGGCTACTTTCCAGATTTAAACAGATTTGATTCAATCTGTTTTCATATCTTCAAGGGACGATTATACCCTTACTTTCCCTATAAATAACCCGCCAGGGGTACAAGGAGATGGATCGATCGAAGACGAAAAGAGGACTCCACAAGCAGAGGCTTCTTCATTAGCACCGTGCGCTCTCGAATTCAGAGACCTTTTAGAGAATTGCTTTCTCTAACCAGGGTGTTGATGCCCTAACATCGTCCTTCTTCTCAAGGAATCTCCGGAACCAGGCGAGAAGGAATTCCTTATTGAAGGCGATTTTGAGAAGCAGCAAGAGGGTTCTACCAACCTTCTGTTCTCTGATTCCCCGAACCAGGCGAGAAGGGAATCTCATCGCTCGCATCGTCAAAGGGACAAAGTGGTCGCGCGCTGACCAGACTCCTATCGGCACACTTCTCCAGAATCTCTGAGGAGATCTACTTGTAATCTTTTTAAGAATACTTGTAATTTAGCTCCTCAACTCTTTTTTTGTAAGTTTTTCCCCTTTGCAAACATAATGGAAAACACTTCAGATCTCTATAACCTGGCCTGGACTTCGATCTCCCTCGATCACCTTTGCCCTTCCTGTGTGAACCTCTGCCTCTTACTGCTAATGCCTCTGCTGATGTGCTTGCCTGAGAAGACTGTCTTTCTTTTCTCCTCGTCTCATAATTAACCAGAGCAGACGACACTTCATGATAGTTAAGGGACTGTCTACCATTTATGAAGGTTAAAGTAAAAGTCTCAAACTCCTCTACAGGAAGAGAGCTCAAGAGAATTTTCGCTTTATCTTCTTCATTTACCTTGACATCCATATTAACCAAATCCGTAAGAAGCTTTGTGTAGCGATTCAGATGTTCATTTACGGAGCATCCTTTCTTCATTTGAAAACCATACAGCTTGCTCTTCAGCTGTAGTCTGGATTCAATACTTTTGGTCAGATACTTTCTTTCTAGGATCTCCCACAACTGCCTCGCAGATGTTTCGTGTAACATAAGGTATTTGATGTCTTGTGTTAGACACGATCTGATTAAGCCACACGCTGATCGGTTCATCTTATCCCACTCTTCTTCAGTGGTTGTGCTTCGCTTCTTCTCCAAACGTAAAGTGTCTTCGAGATTTGATAGCGTCAGTGCATCCATCACCTCGCACCTCCACATATCAAAATTATTCGTACCATTGAATTTCACCACATCAATCCTCGGATGTGGGTTCATGGTTCTCACAGATGTACTTTCTTCAGTCATCTCTTTGACTAGATCCTCTATGTAATGCGAAAAACTAACAGAGTTAGATAAAATAAATTTGATAAAGATCAGATCTTTACCTCCTCACGAAACCCTAGATGAGTTTCTGAATAGATCTACTCCTCAAATTGATTCCTTGAGTACTTCACGCGTTGTTCTGAGATCGACACACGATCCCACAAACAGTCTCAACGCTGACCTGAGATCGACACACAATCTCCGCCAATCAGCTACAGATGCCCTTCGAATCACCAGATGATCCCACGACGAACCTGGGATGCTCTTGTAATTACCTAGAGGGGGGTGAATAGGTGACTAGCTAATCTAATGGTCAATTAATGTGGAATTAAAACTATTTATGCAAACTAAAAATACTTAATCTAAATACACCAAGTATAACACAAGAGTGTAGTCGGATTCCCTGTGAAGGGCTCTAGACTAACTCCGCAAGATTCCTCTAAATAAGAGTTGAGGTGCCGCGTTGGCTCTCTTGGTTGAATACAAGTGTTAGCAAACAATCCCCAAGCATATAACAATATAAGCACAAATATATATCAAGCATATAAAGATAAAGACAATAGAGCATGCAAGATATAAACAAGTAAGAGATAGAGAGAGAGCAATCACAAACACGGGAGATTTGTTTCGAGGTTCGAGCACACTTGCTCTACGTCCCCGCCTTCAACACTATGAAGGATTTCCACTAAAATCGATCCCACCGGATCACTCGGTGCCGCAACACCTACAAGCTCTTTGGACTTTCTAGTCCCTCTCTTGTTCCCGCAAGAATAACACACCGCAAGCACGCAAGCTTGTCGAGACCGCAACTCTACAAAGAGCTCTCATTAGAACTCGAAACAATCGCGAACACTCAAGTCCGCCTCCTCAAAGCAAAGATGAAGTCTTTGGTGATCACAACACTTTGATCACCTAAAAACAATCTCACAACAACTCTCCTATAGGATGAATATATCAATGGAAAGCTCAAGTGTTTATGAGAAAACTTGAATTGAATATGGTGGTGAAAGACTCAAGAATCACTTTTGAAAACACTCTTGATAAACTTCCTTTTGAATTGGAAATATTTGCTCTCAAACTCGTGGAGAAAACTTCTGAAATAGATGGAAAAAACTAGGTTTAAAACTCTCCAAAAATCTCTTTTAAAACAGTCCATAAGAGCCCCCTTTTATAGGATAGGAAAAACTAGCCGTTGGGACAAAATTTCAGCCTGGACGGTTGTCGGTCGACTGCCAACGGTCAGAAATCCGACCGTTGGAGCCTCGGTCGACCGGCCCGGTCGACCATGGCCTGGAACAGAGAGCAGAACTCTCTGCTGGTCGACCGACCCGGTCGACCGGGGCTTTCCAGAGAGCAGAGCTCTCTGGACGGTCGACCGGGTCGGTCGACCGGCCCTCCAGCCAGACCTGGCGTGCACGTTTGTGCACGTCGGTCGACCGACTCGGTCGACCGACTCCTGGCTCGGTCGACCGGCCCGGTCGACCGACAGAAGCCAGAAACAGGGATTATGGGTATTGAAAACTTGGCTTTTTGACTTATACAAAATCCCATAAAATCTCTAAAATTCTACAAAAATAAGTTCAGTATAATACTTTGATATACAAACATGTTTGAGTAAAATCAAGACATGTTACAAACATTTTGAACTATTTTTGTAACTTAGAAATTTTGGCTCAAAACAAAAACCGTATTTTTCCAAATTGATTTTTTCAAAACTTCTCCGAATACAAAAATAAGATATTTTAAACTCTTTTAAAGCATATAGTGTATGGATATCATCCACTACACATACATGATGAAATATCTATGTTTTTGACTATAAGCCCTAAAATGGTTTTGGTTAAAACATATGTATATATTAAACTCCAAAAATCAAAACGGTATTTTTTCAAAATGAAAACTCTTTTATGAAAACACAACTAAATCTTGTGTGTGAGTGTATATGGTATACTTGAGCAATCCACCAACTATTCTATCCTTTACATTTTATCTAAAAATAAAATCTTAACAAAACAAACCTAGACACAAGTCTTCTCTTGAAGTCTTCACTTGAAGTCTTCTTCTCCTTCTTGACTTGGTCCAAACCATGATTCAAAGAGCTAGACTCCTCTTGAGTACTTGATGTGGTCTTGATGCATAGGCTCTTAAATCAAACCGTGTTAGCTCTAAAACTTGACTTTAAATTCTTTATTGAAGTTAAACACCTACTAAGATCTTGATCACAAATCTAAGACTAATTAAACACAAAATCATTAGTACTATAAGTACATGAGTTAATCATCATCAAAACTAGAGTGTTGGGCTTTTGGGCCAACAATCTCCCCCTTTTTGATGATGACAAAACTCATGGAATTATATATGCATGGATTAAAGTAAAGCTTCAAAGAAGCTCCCCCTTAACTCTTGCATAACAATAAACAAATATATATTCAATTAAAGCTCATAAAATAAACAAACATGTATGCAAATATAAGGAGATAAACATGCCAATCAAGCATAAAACTCATCAAATTCTTCTCTCCCTTTTTGCAAAACAAAAACAATATGCATAGACAAAAATTCTTCTCCCCCTTTATGTATAAAGTAAGGAAAAAACATGCATATATACTAAAATACTTCTCCCCTTTTTTGTCAATCATCAACAAAGGGGTTAAAGTAAACACAAAACAATGTTCTCCCTCAAAAAGGGTGAAATCAAATCAACCAATAAAGAGATATATGCGATATACATTCATGAAGAGGAAGACGCTAAGTTAACTTCCCTACATACATGCATTACATGAAGAAGGGATGACAAGCCCTAATTCACATAATGCATAATATGCAATGCATAAGAGGAGATGTGAAGCTCCCCCTACACACGTGTATCGCATAAAGAAGAGTTGTCAAGCTCCTCAATATAAGATACACTCAACATGAATCTATATGTAGAAGAGATGTTAAGCCCCCCTTGCATATAGGCAATACATATCAAAATATTTTTAACACAAATTTTTGATAATTACTTAAAACAAATTTTGAAATTTACTCAAGGTAATAAAACACATTTTGAGATACCTTTGTAAATAACAAAAATTTTAAGATACTAATTGTAAATAAACAATACAAATTTTGAATTCTCTTAAATAACCAAATCAAGATATCACAAGATATAGATACCATATGAAATAGGAAATTTGTGATACCAATTGAAATTGAAAAATTGAAACATTTTTACATTTTGATATCAATGAAAGAAATTATTTTGATACCAATTTAAATTTATATTAAATTTTGATACCAATAGAAATACATGACAAATTTTGATACCAAATAGGTAAAACATATTGATACCAAATGAAATTTAACCCCAATTGGAAATTGAAACATATTGATACCAATTGAAGCTTATCATAAATTATGATATCAATAAAAATACCTATTAAAAATAATGCATAAGCTTATTAAAATACCAATTGAGATACCAATTGAAAATCAAGATTTGAATTAAGCTTAGCATAAACATACTTTGTGCTTTAAACATGTAAATATCTTGTAAATCAAGCACAAACAAATCATATATATGTATGAAAATGAAAAATACCAATAGAAATTGATATTATATGAAATGAAGCATACATATATAGAAAACAAAATATGAGTATATACAAAATAAAATACCAATTGAAAATATGATGTAAATCAAGTATATAACTCATAATAAATCACCCTTTTTCATGCACAAGATAAAAGATTTTCAATAAGGCATATAAGGCGTGCTCGCCCATATGTCCGCGCATAACGGGGTTGGTAGGGGTTTTCAAAAACTAGAATTAGAAAATATTTTTATTGTGAAAACACTACCAAATGAAGAATAAATAACTAGTTAAAAGTAAATTTTGAAAAACTAGTTAAAGATCCTTCAAAACATGAAATCAAAACATTCATCCATGAAGCATGCTAAAAACACAAGAATTGACACTCGAAATATATAAGGCTCAAAATATCTCATGAAAACAATGTCTTGAGTAAACAAATGAAATGTGAGTGCACCATAATCATGTGAGTAACATTTTCATGAAACTAAGTAATAAAGCTCAAAACAAAACATGAATATCATTTTTTTAAAAAATCATGAAAATTTATTTTTCATTTAAACATAACTTCTAGGTATATGTATGTTCTTATCCAAAACTAATAATATGCATACATATCCCAAATATAAAAAGAGTCCATAATATAAATTGCATGAAGGCAGATGACTCAAGGGTATACATGTATATTTATTAGCCTTGAACAAAAATTACATATACATGAAGTAAAACATGTAAATAGGCAAAATAAGTGTAAATGAGGAAATCATCAAAACTAGTCTATACATGTGCATATAGTGAGTACAAATGAACAATGAAGTGTAAACGTATATGAATCAAATGTTGCTCACTACTTGTACACGTATATTCACAAGTTTTGACAAAAACTATATCTAAACTAGTATTTACTACATGAAGCACAATCATAAAAACAAACATGCTAAAAATCATCAAATGAAAGCATGTAAATAAAATAGGAGTTTTAGAGATAGTTACCAACACATGAACTATACTCCAAATCTCCAAAAACATAGTGGTTGTCCTACCAAACCTCCTTGATAGCGATGCATTAAATGTGTGTCAATCAAGTCCATGTGCATCCACCATCAAGGCACCAATTCTCTCACGTTTTGTGAGAGCCCGCACCTACATCAAATACAAAAGGTGGGGATTTTGGAACCCATTTTCTTTTGGGTCCATGAGGGTTAGCATTGTAAGGAACCCTAACATTCTTATTAGCAAAATTTAAATAATTTATTCTATCATAACAAAATCTTGTTAAATGACCTTTGCGGCCACAATGTTGTACACTTGTACACTCTACTATGCACATGTGTATGAGTGTGGTCATGGCGTGCAAAGTGTGCATATGCATGTTGAGGGTGATGTGCATGAACATGTGGAGCTTGTTTCTTTGAAAATAAGGACTCCAATTTAGAATGGTTAAAAGCATATTTGCTCAAAGTTGAGCTCAAGCAATCTATTTTATTTTTCAAAAATTTAACTTCATTTTTAGTAGTAGCATGAAAAGTATGGTCAACAATCTTATTCTTTTTAGAAACTTTTTCTTTTTCTTTTTCAATAACTTTTCTTTTCAAAGAGGTGTTTTCATGCAAAGCAATCTCTTTTTGTTGTTTTCCACCAAAACAATTTTATTTTTCAAAGTGGTATTTCCTTCACAAAGATCATTCAATTTAGAAAGCAAGGAAGTATTTTCATTTTTCAAACTTTCATTTTCTTTTGAAACATTTTCAAATTTAGTTTGAAAAGAATCTTTTTCTTTTAACATGCAATCAAATTTATTTTTTATTTTCTTATTATCCTTTTTAAGCATGTCATATTTTTCTAGAAGTTGTTGACAAAAAGATGCAAGTTCATCATATGGGCATAACAACATCCTCTTCTAGCTCGGATTCGGTAGTTACCTCAAGGGGGTTATCCCCTTGGACCATGTAGCATACATTGGAAGCTTCACTTTCAACATCCGAGTCACTCCCCGCATAGTATTGTTCTTGTTCGCCAAGGGAGATGATGGTGTTCCATACTACAAAAGCCGAGTCAAGATTAGCAACCCTACATAAATAATCATTGTTTAGGGTACTCTTCAAGGCATGAATGGCTTTTGAGTTAACCTCAATATACTTGCTATTATTAACATATGAATCTTTAATAGTAGCAAGATAAATATGAATGCCTAGGCCTTTGAGGAACATAGACATCTTAACCTTCCAAGTTTGGATGTTAAGAATGTCAAAAGTGGGAGGTGACATGAAATCCATGTGTGTGTACAAATATTGTGATTAGCTATAAAAGAGGATCTTTAACTCTAGGTTGTAAGATCCAAATCAAGAGCACTTGGCTCTGATACCAATTGTAATCACCTAGAGGGGGTGAATAGGTGACTAGCTAATCTAACGGTCAATTAATGCGGAATTAAAACTATTTATGCAAACTAAAAATACTTAAGCTAAATACACCAAGTATAACACAAGAGTGTAGCCGGATTCCCTGTGAAGGGCTCTGGACTAACTCCTCAAGATTCCTCTAAATAAGAGTTGAGGTGCTGCGTTGGCTCTCTTGGTTGAATACAAGTGTTAGCAAACAATCCCCAAGCATATAACAATATAAGCACAAATATATATCAAGCATATAAAGATAAAGATAATAAGAGCATGCAAGATATAAACAAGTAAGAGATAGAGAGAGCAATCGCAAACACGGGAAATTTGTTTTGAGGTTCGAGCACACTTGCTCTACGTCCCCGCCTTCAACACTATGAAGGATTTCCATTAAAATCGATTCCACCGGATCACTCGGTGCCGCAACACCTACAAGCTCTTTGGACTCTCTAGTCCTTCTCTTGTTCCCGCAAGAACAACACACCGCAAGCACGTAAGCTTGCCGAGACCGCACCTCTACAAAGAGCTCTCACTAGAACTCGAAACAATCGCGAACACACAAGTCCGCCTCCTCAAAGCAAAGATGAAGTCTTTGGTGATCACAACACTTTGATCATCTAAAAACAATCTCATAACAACTCTCCTATAGGATGAATATATCAATGGAAAGCTCAAGTGTTTGTGAGAAAACTTGGATTGAATGTGGTAGTGAAAAACTCAAGAATCACTTTTGAAAACACTCTTGATAAACTTCCTTTTGAATTGGAAATATTTGCTCTCAAACTGGTGGAGAAAACTTTTGAAATAGATGGGAAAAACTAGGTTTAAAACTCTCCAAAAATCTCTTTTAAAACAGTCCATAAGAGCCCCTTTTATAGGTTAGGAAAAACTAGCCGTTGCGGCAAAATTTCAGCCTGGATGGCTGTCGGTCGACCGGCCCGGTCGACCGCCAACAGTCAGAAATCCGACCGTTGGAGCCTCGATCGACCGGCCTGGTCGACCGTGGCCTGGAACAGAGAGCAGAACTCTCTGCCGGTCGACCGACCCGGTCGACCGGGGCTTTCCAGAGAGCAGAGCTCTCTGGACGGTCGACCGGGTCGGTCGACCGGCCCTCTAGCTAGACCTGGCGTGCACGTTTGTGCACGTGGGTCAACCGACTCGGTCGACCGGCCCGGTTGACGGCAGAAGCTAGAAACAGGGATTATGGGTATTGAAAACTTGGCTTTTTGACTTATATAAAATCCCATAAAATCTCTAAAATTCTACAAAAATAAGTTCAGTATAATACTTTGATATACAAACATGTTTGAGTAAAATCAAGACATGTTACAAACATTTTGAACTATTTTTGTAACTTAGAAATTTTGGCTCAAAACAAAAATCGTATTTTTCCAAATTGGTTTTTTCAAAACTTCTCCAAATACAAAAACAAGATATTTTAAACTCTTTAAAGCATAGAGTGTATGGATATGATCCACTACACATACATGATGAAATATTTATGTTTTTGAAAATAAGCCCTAAAATGGTTTGGTTAAAACACATGTATATATTAAACTCTAAAAATCAAAACGGTATTTTTTTCAAAATGAAAACTCTTTTATGAAAACACAACTAAATCTGTGTGTGAGTGTATATGGTATACTTGAGCAATCCACTAACTATTCTATCATTTACATTTTATCTAAAAATAAAATCTTAACAAAACAAACCTAGACACAAGTCTTCTCTTGAAGTCTTCACTTGAAGTCTTCTTCTCCTTCTTGACTTGGTCCAAACCATGATCCAAAGAGTTAGACTCATCTTGAGTACTTGATGTGGTCTTGATGCATAGGCTCTTGAATCAAACCGTGTTAGCTCCAAAACTTGACTTTAAATCCTTTGTTGAAGTTAAACACCTACTAAGATCTTGATCACAAATCTGAGACTAATTAAACACAGGATCATTAGTACTATAACTACATGAGTTAATCATCATCAAAACTAGAGTGATGGGCCTTTGGGCCAACAGCTCTGATACCACTTGTTGTGCGCAGATCATCAAACACTTAGAGGAACCCTTAAGCCACAGATGCAATAGAGAAGTACTACCAACAGTAAGAACAATAAAACAATGGGAGAAAATCAAACACAAGATTTTAACGAGGTTCGGCCAATTTCGCCTACATCCTCGGGGCAAGAAAGAGAGATTTTTTTATTGATTTGATAATCAATACAAATTGCAAGCAATACATATTAAGAGGACCCTACCTCTCTAATATACCCAAGGAAACCCTAGGAGAATAAGATTCCTTATTGGACTCGTTTTCAATTCAGCAAACTTTTTGAAACGGTCCAGATCTGTCTGTTGGTCGACTGGCCGGTTGACCGACCCAAGTCCCGGTCGACCGTGCCAGTCGACCGTGCCTAACCGAGAGTTAGGCAATGTCAGTCGGTCGACTGGGCGGTCGACCGTTCTCCTTCTTCGGTCGACCGCACCAGCCTGTGCACGTTGGTGCACACCGTCGACCAGTCCGGTCGACCGGTTCTGCTGCTGCTGCTGCTGATTCCGTGCCTTTGCTTCCTTGTCGTCGTCGACTTCCTCGACTTCCTCTCTCTTCCTACAAAATTGACAAGAGTTAACAAGTAATGATGAAAATGAATTTAACCTGAAACATTTTCAAAAACCATTTTGAAATCCATCCAATTCTCTAAACTCAAGAGTTGTTAATTCCATCAAAACGTTGGGTTAACCCTCTCACTCTATTCTATATTTCAACCCAGCTAAATATAATTCCAATCAGGTAACCATGAAAAGCTAATTTCTAATTTTTTCTAATTCTCTTTTCTCATGGTACTAAATCCTAATTCTTAACTTTTTGCCAATACTTAAGACTATAATAAAAATATTGTCTTGTCTTGACCCATTATCTAAATCAGAATGAAAACAAACCTACGCTTCTTTCTTTCTTTTTTTTTTTTTCCTTTTTTTTTTGATATTTTGGGTGCCTAATATTCATTGGAGAAAACTATGTGACAAGATGAAGGAGATTCTAATAGATTCAAAAGTCAGAACGTGCACAGAAATGCACAAGGCTTTCGAAAGCTTAAAGAAGTTTTCAAAAGCTGATATCAGCTTTTGACAACTTTAGCGAAGCTATTGAAAATTTGAGACATACCAACTTTCAGGACAACACTGTCAAACAAGCATATCGACAGCCCTGTCGACAGCAACGACGATCTGAGCGTATCCGATCTAATTTCTGATTATGTTTCAAGTTGAATTCTAATTCTGATTTTGTCCCAAACTCTGGATATTTGGTTTCTTATAAATATGAGATTGTTTTATTGGTTTTTCAAGCCCTTAAACCTTGTATCCACCATTGTATTGAGAGTTTGAGATATTCTTGTATGAGATCCTTATAAACTCTGTTTTTACTTCTCAAGTTAATAAGAATCTCTCTCCCTCCCACAAAATTTTGTGTTCTTGATTTGCGTTATTTTTCTTATGGTGATCAAGTTATATTACTTGCTATGTTAAATCACTTTTTGTTTCTGCTCCTACTCTTATTGTTTGGTCGTATTTACCACAACAATTGAAACTGTAAGGACTTAGAGTACCATCCCAAAATGTTAACCTGTTATGTGTCTTAGCCCAAATTCGTATATACTCAAAACTATTCACATGTCTAGCCGACGTGAGACTATTTTGTTCAACATCCAACTCAACATTTTTTTGGTTCTCTCTTACTTTTATTCTTATTCCTTTTTGTTGTTGTTGTTGTTGAGTTGTATCCACATATTGTTGTGAGAGAGTTGTAAAGACAATCCTTAGTTCTATATTCAGTGACAGCACTGCAGGAAAGCCATCCTCAAGGAAACTGTGCACTCAGAACAGTGATCAAGCACAGAAACTCTGCGTCTGAATCGACTAAATTCCCACCACCAAAGACTTGTAGAGTCGCTGCAGTTGACTCTCAAGTCAGTCTCGACTCCAGAGAGGTATAATATTAATGGAAGACAGAGAGAGGAGGTGATGAAGACGACCCTGTCAATGCCCCAATGTAGAAAAGTAAAGACAATGGTATGTGGTACAAAAACCTGGAAACAATTGAATCGGAACTTGCCAAAATTCTATGCTTACGACAAAAAAGCATGCAAGAATTCTCACTAGAAACCCTTGAAATTGAATCAGTCAAATATTCAATTCTAATTCTGATCAAGGAATATAATTAAGCACTGTCTCAAATGGTGGGTGATCTGAACAATCTTCTACACTAAGGACAGAGGTTACAGCAGAACAGTTTGACGAAATGAGGTCCTCTCCATATTAATTTGATCACCACGAAGTTAATCAAGAGTCACTAGTAATTAGTTTGATGCAGACCTGCACTCGGATTTGGACGACTTGGAAGTCAAGAATCCAGTGTCTGTATCCAGAGGAGGCAATGGAGAGCCCCATGTCTAATCTTAAATACAACTCTGATGATTTGTCCACCTGGTTCCAAATCACACTTTAGAACCATTTAGGCCTGCTTCACTGGAAAAAAACCAAAGGGTTTGATCATGATAGTTCTCAAGTTTAAAGAAACGAAAATTTTAACTACTTAATAGACTATATTTGGACCTGAATATATGGAGATAGATCTTTTGAGGATTAGAAAAATTACATAGTTTCTCCTAGACTTCGAATTTAGCAAAATTTCTCCCTAAACATGATTTACATAAAATTACTTTGTGGTGTTTAATATTTTTAATATTAATTCTAAAAGTTAAAATAAAACAAGACACATAACCAAGAAACATGTTTCAATTTGTAGTCTACGTACTCTCAATAGAAAATTATATTTGTAAAGAAATATTGATTTTGGATAAACCCAAATCTGAATCTGAATCGCTTAAATTTTCTCCCTAAACATGTTTACGTACTTTTTTTTTATTATACTGTGAAGATATTAAAATTAGTATCATGTTTAGTTTAATGTGAATAAAAATAAAAAGTAACTTTTATATCAAATGATTATACATATATTGGAATGAGATTCCATTGAGATGCAATGATCTCTCGCATAAACCGCATCACGTAGTATCCGCACATCAAGCTATCCAGTTGATGATGACACTATAAGAATTAAATTAATAAGATATAACTTAAACATTATTAATTTTTAAAAATATCAAATATTAAAAGAAAAACACCTTATTAATCTCCATGTAGGATGCATACTCGTAGACTGCACATTTTGAATATTAGACTTTTTTCATAAAACAAATATGAATATTTATAAAAGATCTATATATACTAAAGCTAATGAAGCAGATATAAGTATTAAACACTCACATATTAATCATATCAACAATCTCACGTCACGGCTCATGACATAACGGGTCCAACTAATATACAATAGTGTTGTGTGGGTCAATCACACACAACACCCAATGTGACCTATAACATGTTGTGCACAGAAAACAACAACCAATTAGAGGAATCCTCGAGCCACAGATGTAGTATAGAAGTACTACCAATCAGCAAGAACAATTTAACAATAGGAGAAAATCAAACACAAGATTTTAACGAGGTTCGGCCAATTTCGCCTACTTCCTCGGAGCAAGAAAGAGAGATTTCTTTATTGATTTGATAATCAATACAATTTTGCAAGTAATACATATGAAGAGGACTCTGCCTCTCTTATATATCTAAGGAAATCTTAGGAGAATCAGATTCTGAATTGGACTCGTTTTCAATTCAGAACTCTTTCCGAATTCAGCCCAAACCCGTCTGTCGGTCGACCTGGCGGTTGACCGACCCAAGTTCCTAGTCGACCGTGCCGGTCGACCGTGCCCAATCGAGACTTATGCCCTTTCAGTCGGTCGACTGGCGGTCGACTGGCTCCTTCTGCGGTCGACCGGGCGGTCGACCGCAAGTGGCCTGTGCATGTTGGTGCACGCCGGTCAACCGGGCGGTCGACCGGTCTTCTGCTGCTGATGCTGGCTGGCTGCTGCTTCTTCTTTGGCTCCTTGTTGTCGACTTTCTCGACTTCCTCTCTCTTCCTACAATTCTCCACCTCGGTGAAGATTTCTCAAATCTGAGCCGAACTGAAACATAAGATCTGTAACTCGAAAGTGGTTGCACCAGTGTGGTTGCCTACGTACCCTGCCCAAGGAATCAATCCATCCGTAGTTCATCCAAAAGGAGCTTCAACAAGCTCATGCAACATGAAGGATATGGAGCAAAGCTTTACAATGTGCAAACTTTACTCCTGACACCACCTTGGTAAGCATGTCTGCAGGATTCTCCGTTGTGTGAATCTTCAGTAACTCAATATCACCCTCATCGAGAATCTCCCTAACAAAATAGAACCTGATATCGATGTACTTCGTCCGTGCATGATACACTGTAATACCCCGTTCCCGGAATACGTACTTAGTTGCGTATTCAGATTTTCGATCGTAATTTTTCGATTTGTTTCCTGCATTTATTCTGTATTATGAATTCCTTGTATGATTGTTTTATTTTGGATTTGGATTCGTGAACTCGGAGTCAGCCCTAGTCTGAACCGAAGGCCCGATCATAGTATATTATTCGATTTAGTCTTTCTGATGTGTAGATTTGACCGATTTCAGTTTCAAATATTATTTTCCAATATATTAGATTTTTCATGATTTTCTAGATTTTTCTTGAATTAAATTGAATTTCTTCAAAACCGGTGTCGGCCAGTGCCGCTGACCGATTCCTAGATTTTTAATTCTCAAACAGTTTGGAATTTCATGATGGTCCTTTAGGCTTTATTCCTTAGAATCATATTTTCTACCTACATTCTTTTTCTGAGGATTTTATGATTTTATGAAAATTCCATCAGAGTCGGTAGGTAACTGATTCCGGGATTTTTAGTTTTAAAACTATAAAGTATTTCTTAAAACGGATTTCACTATGAGTCTTCATATATTATTATTGATTTTTGATAAAATTTGCGAGTCGTTCCGAGATACTTGAATTTCGGACGATTTCGGTATTTTACGAAATGTTTTCCGTATACTCGGCTTAACCCGGGAACTTGTCTTTTCAATATTTTTATTTCTAAGTCCAAGAGAAAATATCTTCTCTTTTAATTTCTTTTCCTTTTTCCTTTTTCTTTAAATCCCTTCCTTCCTCCACAAGCCACATGATTTTCCAATTTTCCAAAATTCCTATTTTCCTCTCCACACAACTCCCACCTACCTCCACCATTAATGCCCCTCTTTCTCTCTCTCTCCCATGGCCGGCCAAGTGGCCAAGAGAGGGACACTCATCCCCTCCTCCACTTTGCAAAAAGCCCCCTCTCATCTACATTAATTTCACCTCCTTCACAAATTCCAAATCATATATAAACATTTCTTTACAATTCCATCTCCTTTTTCTTCACTTCCACAAAGAAATCCCCTTCACCAAAATCCCTCCTCCATCTCAACTCAACCACCAACTTCAAGAGCTTCATCTAGGGCACCATCAAGGTCTTCATCTTCAACCTCCATCTCCCAAAGCAACACCAAGATCATCTTCTCCATCTCAAGCGACAACTACTTTTGGATTGAGGCCATCATCTCCACCTTGGGATCCTTTCGAGTACATCGAGTCTCAATTAAACCATTCAAAGTGAGTATTTTTACTCACCAAGACTTGATCAATTCCTATTGTACTTGTACCTTCATATCTTGTACACATATGACATCAAAATCACATTTTTAGACCATCAAACCCAACCACCAGATTCAGTTCTGTATTCTGTATTCGACCACGATTAGTCGACTTAACCTAGAACCTAGTCGACTTGAACCCTTAAATTGAAACGTGATCTTTTCTGGAACACAGTTTTAGTCGACTCATCTTAACTATTAGTCGACTATAAATTATTGTTAGTCGACTACTCTTTTACTCCAGTCGACTCCTGAAACAAAAACTCAACTTTCTGTAACTTTGATTCTAGTCAACTTAGCTTAGATTATTAGTCGACTGTAGACCCTTAGTCGACTACCCTTTTTACCCTAGTCGACTTACCCTTTCCTGAACCAAAACCTTAACTCTCTGTATCACAGATCTAGTCGACTTAAGTATCCGTTAGTCGACTTGTATTCCCTATTAGTCGACTACATATTCCACCTAGTCGACTAACCTTTCTCTGAATCAGAAACCCAACTCTCTGTTACACAGTTTTAGTCGACTAGACCCTACTGTTAGTCGACTAACCCCTCTATTGGTCGACTACTCCCTTGACCCTAGTCGACTAACTTTGGCTGTCTGTTACAGTTAATTACTATCTTAAATGTGGATCTTATGCTCTGGTTATATGTCGGTATATTGTACTTCATGACCTGTTACTTGAAGTATATCATCTCTTGTCACTTCATATTTCTATGTTTATGTATTGCCATGCAACTACTTGTTTCATTCTTATACTTGTATCTTGCCAGTGATATTCTTACTTCCTTATCGTGTACCATGCGTGGCAGACCCTTTGTGGTTGTTGAACACTAAGTTGCTTCTATGTTTCTACTTGCCATGTCAGACTTGTTAGTTTCATGCTTCCATTTAACACATGTATATCACCTGACTTGCTAGACCCTCTTATTATGTCATGACTGACCCGGACTATTATTGTAACGCCCCGATCCTGGCGGATACGGACACGTCACCGCGACGTATATACGTAGGTCAGAACTGCCCCCACATATATACGCTAAGCGAAAAAGTACAATATAATCCAGAAACAGAGTATAACACAAGCGTGATATATTCATATATGCCAACAATAGAGTACAAGTACAAAGTTATACAAGTTATGAACTGATACACTTTACAAGTGTTTTGTTTCACAACCAAGTCCAAAAGAATATACACAAAGTCTACACAAATGCTCACATAAGAGAAGGAAATCCTGTGAGCCAAAAGAAATGGTACGGCACTGGAGGAACTAGAGCTGGTTGGCCTGCTCACTGAAGTACTCTTGGTCCTCAGTGGATGGATCCACTTCGTTCCAAGTCTCGGGATCTGAATATGCAAATCCACAGAATCAAGACATATCATAATAACGAGATATGGCCAACTGGCTAATGGACATGAGTAAATAAGATATAGCAGTATAAAGGTAGAGCATGAAATTCCAAAGTCCTAAAACAATACATCTACAATTAATGTCTTAATTTTATTACTTATTTCATTGTGATATCTAGCTATGTGGTCCAGCGTCCCAGTGCACATAGATCCATATCCCAATAAAACAAGGGGGTTATTGGAAATCAGCGGTTGTATCGAAGAACTATGTTTACAGTGGACCCCGTACATGCCCGGGATAACGGTCCATGATTGTTCCGTTGCTTGTAAACGGAAGCCAGCCGCTAGGCCAAACAGTAGAGTCTTATTTGTATGCTCTTGTCATGACTTGATTCCTGAATAGGGAGCAAGCTCTCCCCTCGGTCCCCTGGTGTACCGCAGGTTAGACCGGAACATGAGTTGCACAACATTTCCTAAAACCACTGTAAACACGAACACAATCGATATCCGCATGGTCTCCCCCGGACCCAATATAAGTTGATCTATTTTATACAAAAGTCAAATCTATCATGCTTGGTATAAGTGATAGCATGATAAGGTGGAGATATACAATTTAATTAACAAGTCCTACATGAAAATACATGGTAACATGTCATGAAGTATATGTCATGAGATCCTGCAAGTAACATGTCATGTGGTATCAATTATGAAGCATAAACAATACTAGCATATCATACATGTATCATGTTTAGACCAAAATCAGAAAAGAAAACAACTGAGTTAACCAGCCAGAATTAGTCGACTAGGTGAAGGATTAGTCGACTAATAGGGGTCATCAGTCGACTACTAGTCCGCAGGAGTCGACTAAAATGATTTCCAGAGAGTTTTGAAATCGACTAGGGTTGGAAGGGTAGTCGACTAGGTAAATTATAAGTCGACTAATGGATACGCAAGTCGACTAAATTTGATACCTAAAATTGAGACTAATCCTCGGGACATGTTAGTCGACTAAGGCACTATGTATAGTCGACTAGAAGTATATGGTCGACTAATAATTTGGGATGAGTCGACTGGAACTGGGAGTTGGTGTTTTTAGATCTGGAATAGGTTAGTCGACTAGGTTGATAATATAGTCGACTAGGTGGGTCTAGTCGACTAGTAATGGGGTCTTAGTCGACTAAAACTGTGAAAATCAGAAAAGCTACGTTTCATCCAAGGTGGATTAGTCGACTAGTATCCAGGTCAAGTCGACTAATCCTGGGAAAAACAGAAAACATATCAGAATATCTGATAGTTGTTTGAAGGGCTAAAATACGGTTTTTATGGTTCCTACACACATGAATGATCAACACAAGCATACTAGGAAGTAGTCTAGCCTTGGTGAGTAAATATACTCACTTGGATAGGTTGTGTGGGGCTTTTACGAGTCCCGAAGAGATAGAAATCGACGAAAAGCACCAACGCGATTCTTGACGATATCGCGGACGATCCTTAAACCAAGTTGCTTGAGATGGAGAGGAAGACCTAGGGTTTGCTTTGGAGAAGGAAAGGGAAGTTGATTTCTTGGTGAAGTGAAAAAGAGAAAAGAATTGTAAAGGAAGGATTTATATAGGATTTGATTTTTGTAAAGGAGTTGCAATTAAAGAATTGGAGAGGGGTTTATGCAAATAGGGGTGATGGGGTGTCTCCCTTGGCCAATGGTGGCCGGCCATGGAGATGAAGAGTTAATGAGGGCATTAATGAGGAAGTGGGTGGGATTTTAGATATTTTGGAAGAGATATTTTGGAAGAGATAATTTGTTGGAAAGAAAAGAAGGAAGGAAAAAGAAAAAGGAAAAAGGAGAAGAAATTATAAAAAGAGAAAATATTTTCTCTAACTCGAAAAATTAAAATATTGAAAACACGGGTTCCCGGGTTTAAATCGAGAATGCGGAAAACATTTCGGAAAATACCGAAATCGTCCGAAATTCAAGTATCTCGGAACGACTCGTAAATTTTACCAAAAATCAATAATAATACATGAAGACTAATAGTGAAATCCGTTTGAAGAATTACTTTATAGTTTTGGAACTAAAAATCCCGGAACCGGAAAAATACCGACTCCGTCGGAATTTTCATAAAATCATAAAATTCTAAGAAAAAGAGTGTAGATAGAAAATATGATTCTAAGAGATAATGCCTAAAGGGCTTTCTAGAAATTCCTAAAGGTTGGTGAAATAAAAATTCGGAAATCGATCAGCGACACTGGTCGACACCGGTTTTGAAGAAATTCATTTTAATTTTAGAAAATTCCAGAAAATCACATAAAATCTAATATATAAGAAAATGATATTTGAAATTGAAATTGGATAAATACGAAAGGTAAATCGGAAAATACGGCTGAAAAGCTGAATACGCAACAAGGTACGTATTCTGGAAACGAGGTATTACAATCTACCCACCTTACAAAAATTTCGTCCTCGAAATTTCGTAAAGTTAAAGGCAACAAGGAAGGACATGATAAATGGAATATAACGGTAGAGGGATAGAAGGAAAGAGTCTTACCAATTGGTGAAGAGTTGAGGGTATCGCTCTCGGATGACGTCCTCTCGCTCCCATGTAGCCTCTCCCGGTACATGGCGGTTCCAAGACACTAACACCAAAGGTATATCCTTGCTCTTCAGTGTCTTGACACTCCTGTCCAAGATGGCCATCGGCTGCTCCTGATAAGATAAGTCCGGTTGAAGCTCCAACTCGGAATGATCCAAAATGTGACTCTCATCCTTCACATATCTCCTCAGCTGAGACACGTGGAAAACATTATGAACCCCGTCCAACGATGGCGGCAGCGCCAATCGATAAGACACATCTCCCACTCGATCTAATATCTCGAATGGGCCGATATACCTCGGACTTAGTTTCCCACGAGTGCCGAAGCGGATCACTCCCTTGGTCGGTGAAATTTTCAGGAACACATGATCTCCAACTCCGAATTCCAATGGCCTCCTCCGAGAATCTGCCCAACTCTTTTGCCTGCTCTGAGCTGCCCTGAGATGATCCCTGATAATCTTGACTTTCTCTGTCGTCTGGATCAGCATCTCTGGTCCCAACAGGCTCCTCTCACCAACTTCATCCCAGCAAATTGGTGACCTGCATTTCCTCCCATACAGTGCCTCAAAAGGTGCCATCTTTATACTTGCCTGATAGCTGTTGTTATATGAAAACTCAGCCAAGTGAAGATGGTCTTCCCAAGAACCCCCGAACTCAATCATGCAGGCTCTAAGCATATCTTCGAGGATCTGGATGGTCCGCTCTGACTGTCCGTCTGTCTGGGGATGATAAGCTGTACTGAACTTCAGACGAGTGCCCAGACTCTCTTGGAGACTCTCCCAAAAGTGAGATCTGAATCTCGTGTCTCTGTCTGAAACAATACTGACTGGCACTCCATGTAGACGGACCACTTCCTTCATATACTTCTCTGCCAACACCTCTGTCGTCTGACCGACCCGGAATGGTATAAAGTGGGCCGACTTAGTGAGACGATCAATGATGACCCACACGGCATTATTACCTTTGGGACTACGAGGTAATGCCGTGACAAAGTCCATCGTGATATGCTCCCATTTCCACTCGGGTATTGGCAAAGGTTGCAGAAGTCCAGCCGATCTCTGATGCTCGATCTTAATCTGCTGGCACACCAAGCACTTAGCCACAAATTGTGCTATCTCTCTCTTCATGGCATTCCACCAAAAGTGCTTCTTCAGGTCTTGGTACATCTTGTTTCCTCCAGGGTGTATAGAGTAGGCTGAACTGTGGGCTTCAGCCAAAATCTTCTGTCTCACTCCCCTTGAGGAACACAAAGTCTATCACCAAAGCACAAGGCATCATTAGAACGAATACAGATATCCGTCCTTAATCCAGCCTCGACCTGAGCTCTAAATGTCTGGAGTCTAGGATCCTCCTTCTGGGCTTCCTTAATCTCCTCTATCAAGGATGACTGGATCTGTAAAGTCATAAGCTGTCCTGCCTTCTCAGCTCCTCGAACTACCATCAGATCCAATCGAATGAAATCTCGAATCAAGTCCTCTTGCTGAGTGAACTGGACAAGCACTCTGTTCTCTGGCATCCTACTCAATGCATCCGGGACTGTATTGACCTTGCCTGGATGATATTGCAAGTCAATGTCGTAGTCTGCCATAAGCTCCAGCCATCTCCTCTGCCTCATATTCAGCTCTTTCTGTGAAAAGATGTACTTGAGGCTCTTGTGATCTGTATATATTAGCACTCTATCTCCCAGAAGATAGTGCCTCCAAATCTTCAATGCAAAGATCACTGCTGCCAACTCCAAATCATGAGTTGGGTAATTCCTCTCATGAGGCTTCAACTGCCTGGATGCATACGCTATCACATGGTCATGTTGCATAAGTACGCATCCTAGGCCTTTACCTGAGGCATCACTAAAGATGACCATTCCTCCTCTCCCTGAGGGAGTTCTCAAGATAGGAGCCGAAATGAGCTTCTGCTTCAACTGCTCGAAGGCTGCATCACACTCCTCTGTCCAAATGTACTTCTCCCCTTTCCTGGTGAGCTTCGTCAATGGAGCGGCAATTCTAGAGAAGTCCTGGACAAAGCGTCTGTAATAGCCAGCTAGTCCAAGAAAACTCCTTATCTCTGTCACTGTCCTCGGGATTGGCCACTCCTTTACTGCCTGGACTTTACTCGGATCCACTGAGATACCTTCTGCTGACACCACATGTCCGAGGAATGCTATGCTGTCCAGCCAGAACTCACACTTACTCCTTTTGGCATGAAGCTGATCCTGCTGAAGTGTCTGCAACACAATTTTCAAGTGCTCTGCATGCTCCCTCCTGTTCCTTGAATAGATCAAGATGTCGTCAATGAAAACAACAACAAACTGATCCAAGAAGGGCGAGAACACTCGGTTCATTAAATCCATAAACACGGCAGGGGCATTAGTGACTCCGAAAGGCATAACAAGGAACTCGTAGTGGCCATATCGGGTCCTGAATGCCGTCTTCAGTATATCCTCCTTCTTCACCCTCAGCTGATGGTAACCCGACTGTAAGTCCAACTTGGAGAATACGCGGGCTCCATGAAGCTGATCAAATAGATCATCAATCCTGGGAAGGGGATACCTGTTCTTGATGGTGACTTTGTTTAACTCCCTATAGTCAATACAAAGTCTCTTGCTACCATCCTTCTTATTGGCCAACAATACTGGAGCTCCCCACGGTGATGTACTGGGCCTGATCAATCCCTTATCTGATAACTCCTGTAGCTGCTTCTTCAGGATTTCCAACTCCGTCGGTGCCATCCTGTACGGAGCCTTAGATATAGGTGCTGCTCCTGGAATAGTCTCGATGGAGAACTCAATTGTTCTGACAGGTGGCAGTCCTGTGATCTCAGCAAATACCTCCGGGAATTCATCCCACACCGGTACCTTCTGCTTCTGAACCTCCGATGAAATGATCTGCTTTCCCTTAGTGGACTTCACTTCTCCACTAAACTGAAACTCAGGCTGAAGGGGAATCCTAAAATTGATCTTCCTCTCTCGACAATCAATCACGGCATAATACTGACTAAGCCAGGTCATGCCTAAGATCACGTCGTACCCCTTAGTGTCGAGTACGAGCATATCTATGGCTAAGACCTTGTCACACAGTTCTACTGGACAGTCAGTACACACTCTAGATGATAAGATCACCCCATTCCCTGTACTTATCTCCCACTTGTGGTCTAAAACCTTAACAGGTATAGAATGGACGGCCACAAAGTTATCAGAAATATAACAGTGGGATGCACCAGAATCGAATAAAGCGATGACAGGCTTTGAGTATACTCTGATGTTACCTGTAATCACCTCCTCTGAAGCCTCTGCCTCAGCCTCTGTCAGGTTGTAGGCCTGACCTCTGCCTCGTCCGACTGCTGTTCTGCCTCCCCTCTGCACTGGACGAATCATGTGCTGTGGAGGAAGGGGTGCTCTCCTCACCACTGGCCCCTGGTCCTTCTGCCCAATTGGTCCTGGCAGCACTCTCTGTCCACTGGGTCCTGGAAGTCCTGGCAAGGGCTGGTTGGCCATCCCGAATCTCCGATGGTGTGGACAAGTCTCTACTGCATGTCCTCGAGACCCACATATCAAACACAAGCCGTTTGCCCTCCGGCAATTTGGTTGAGTGTGCCCTGGCTTCTGACAGAAGTTGCAGAAAATAGATGATTGGGCTGCCTGGTAGGGAGCCGGTCTGAAGGGCTGCCTCTGCATCTTCGCCGCTCTAAATGGGATTCCTCTTCCCGTAGGCACAAACGGCCTCTTCATGACCTGATTTCCCATCTGAGTCTCTTTCTCCTTTTCAAACCCACGCTCCACCTCTCGAGCGCTGGTAAGAACCTCTGCATATGTCTTCAAATGTTGGGGCATGAGGTACATCTGAATCTTCATCTGAAGACCCTTCTGGAATCGGCTTGCACGCTTCACTTCATCTGTGACCATATATGGCGCGAAACGGCTGAGTCTCAGGAAGTCTGCGGCGTATTCGTCCACCGACTTGTTTCCCTGCTGGAGGCTAATGAATTGCTCCTCCATCTCTTGCTGCGCCGTATCAGGAAAGAACCGGCTGTAAAAACTCTCTGAGAAGGTCTTCCAAGTGATGGGCTTCTCCAAGCGGGCCTCCTCCGCAAGCCACCAAGTCCGAGCTATGTCTTTAAGCTGGATCTTGGCTACTTCTACCCGATCCTCCTTCGGTACACGGGCGGCATTCAGCAGGTCAGCAGTGTCCGTCAACCACTGCTCAGCCTCCAGTGGTTTCTCTCCTCCAGTAAAGATAGTTGGCTGCAGCCGTCGGAAATCGGACACATTCCCAGGCCTTTGTCCTTTTGGGGCCGCTAGCTCTTGCCTAAGGAGCTCGGTCTGCTGTTGTTGGTTCTCCATCTGCTTCTGCTGATTGTCCATTTGCTGCTGCTGGTACTGTTGCTGGTTATTCATCTGCTGCTGCTGATTCCCTAGCATAGTCTGAATGATCTGGAGGACATCAGCATTCTCTCCTCCTCCTATAGGTCCATTCGGGACTTGCCCGACGTTGTTACGACCTGAGCGTCTCTCCATCGAATGATAACTGGAATTGGAAATAATGGAAAGGAGTTCAGGATATGAAGGAATTGATCAAAGAAGGAAGCAAGACGGACTCTATAACTTTGTACATTATAGTTGGCACTAGCAAATACTAGGATTTGCCACTTGATTGTACTTTAGGTTTGAGAGCCTAGGCTCTGATACCAACCTGTAACGCCCCGATCCTGGCGGATACGGACACGTCACCGCGACGTATATACGTAGGTCAGAACTGCCCCCACATATATACGCTAAGCGAAAAAGTACAATATAATCCAGAAACAGAGTATAACACAAGCGTGATATATTCATATATGCCAACAATAGAGTACAAGTACAAAGTTATACAAGTTATGAACTGATACACTTTACAAGTGTTTTGTTTCACAACCAAGTCCAAAAGAATATACACAAAGTCTACACAAATGCTCACATAAGAGAAGGAAATCCTGTGAGCCAAAAGAAATGGTACGGCACTGGAGGAACTAGAGCTGGTTGGCCTGCTCACTGAAGTACTCTTGGAACGAAGTGGATCCATCCACTGAGGACCAAGAGTACTTCAGTGAGCAGGCCAACCAGCTCTAGTTCCTCCAGTGCCGTACCATTTCTTTTGGCTCACAGGATTTCCTTCTCTTATGTGAGCATTTGTGTAGACTTTGTGTATATTCTTTTGGACTTGGTTGTGAAACAAAACACTTGTAAAGTGTATCAGTTCATAACTTGTATAACTTTGTACTTGTACTCTATTGTTGGCATATATGAATATATCACGCTTGTGTTATACTCTGTTTCTGGATTATATTGTACTTTTTCGCTTAGCGTATATATGTGGGGGCAGTTCTGACCTACGTATATACGTCGCGGTGACGTGTCCGTATCCGCCAGGATCGGGGCGTTACAATTATTAATCTCTTGTTATGTTTGGTTGTTTGTTAAATATCATCATCCTGTCATGCTATCACTTTACACCCAGCATGATATACTTGACTTTATGATTATCTTGTTTACGGGAATCCTGTCGTGTTATTCTGAATGGAACTAAGTGCCACACCACACGGTGGGGGCCACCTCTAGAATCCATTCCCTCAGAGCAAAGTGCCACACGGAACAAAGTGCCACACCACACGGTGGGGGTCACCTCTTGAATCTGTGGGGGCCACCTCTTGAATCTGTAGGGCTATTCCTGTTATGTTCACTTATTCCAGTAAGCTGATAATTCTTATTAAGCTACAACTTGTATGGGGTATGGGAGGAAGTGATGGATGCCGGAATGATACCTTGCTTATAGTAATGGACTAAAATATTGACGACAAGTGTTAGTGGGACTTTGGGCCCACAGAAGACAAGTGTTAGGGGGACTTTGGGCCTCCAAACTGGTTCCAGGTGTATGGAAACTACTATAAGAAGTGTTATCAGTTCTCCATCTACTTCCGGTAACGACCCTCGACTTTCTTATATGTGGATGTATGTGAGTTGGGATATATACCGAGACACATACCTAGACATATGGGTCAGACGAGTAATAATAATAATAATAGATGCTAGTTATGATTCCTGTTAGGAGGACTGTTATGACTTCCTTATGTACTCTGGTCCTGTTTATTACTTGTTCCTGTTTTAAATTTATGTTGTTCTTGTTATGTATTCCCGTTTTGACTATCGTATGATTTGTAACTCTGATTCTATACGCTTGGATTTCTGTGGCATGAGATAAAGGTATCTATATGAGGGTTTCCTTGTTTGGATTATTCCTTCGATGTACTAGTCTCATGGGACCGTGACTTAAGCGTATACAATCACTTTTGCTCGAAATCAACTTTAACTTGTATTTCCTGTTTTATGATTATGTTATACCCGTCCTTGTGTATTACACTTGTGTTCTAACCCCCCTATTCTTATCTCCTTGCCACTTGGCATGTAGCCTGTTCATTGTTGGGAGGTCCTGACTCCCTTGGATTTGTATGTTCAGGTTGAAGCTTGGATCGAAGTGGAGCTGTCCACAGTAGATCGAGTTTTCCTTAGTGAGCAGGCAGTCTAGCTCCAGCCCTTTTGTGCCAGACTTCTCCCTTTGACTCACGGGATCTTCATCCTACTCGTGAGCATTTTGTGTTATCTTGTATATTTTACTTTTGGACTTGTTTATGATAAAAGATACATGTAATGTGTAATATTTTATCATATCCTGGGATAGCTTTGTGTATGTACTTTTGAGTTGGCATATGTATGTATACCACGCTTTGTGTTGTACTCTGATTCCTTGTTGTACTTTTATGCTTAGCGTATATACGTGGGGGCACTTTCTGACCTACGCATATACGTTGCAGTGACGTCCCCGTATTCGTGGAATCGGGGCGTTACAGGTTGGTATCAGAGCCTAGGCTCTTACCTCTATAGTACAAACAAGCAGCAAATTCTTGAAATTTGCTATTGCCAACTATAATGTACAAAGTTATCTAGTCCTTCTTGATTTATCTATTCCTTCCTTGATCCATTCCCTTGTGTCCTAAAATCCTTCCATTTTTCCAGCTCCTTCCAGTCTATCCATACCTAGTATCGAATGGATAGAAGATCGGGTCGTAGCAATTCTGGACCAGCATCGAATGGAGCAGCGGGAGAGAATGTCGATATACTAAGAGTTATCCAGCTGATGATGGAGAACCAGCAGCAACAGACAGAACTTCTCCGGCAAGAGTTGACAGCTCCAAAGGGACAGAGGCCGGGGAATATATCAGATTTCAGACGGCTGCAGCCAGCTATATTCACGGGTGAAGAGAAACCCCTGGATGCTGAGCAATGGTTGACCGACACATCAGACTTGTTGAATGCAGCCAGAGTACCAAAGGAGAATCAAGTGGAGGTCGCCAAGATTCAATTGAAGGATGTAGCTAGAACTTGGTGGCTAGCTGAGGAGGCTAGATTGGAGAAGCCTGTCACCTGGGACACATTCTCCAAGAGCTTTTACAGCAGATTCTTCCCTGTCACTGCTCAGAAGGACATGGAAGAGCAGTTCATCAGACTTCAGCAACGGGAGAAGTCCGTGGATGAGTATGCTGCGGAATTTCTCAGACTCAGCCGCTTTGCTCCGTATATGGTGACGGATGAAGAGAAGCGGGCAAGCAGATTCCAGCAGGGCTTACAAATGGATATCCAAGTCTTCCTAATGCCCCAGCAGCTGAAGACTTATTCAGAAGTTCTCACCATAGCTCGAGAAGTAGAGCGTGGACTGGAGAAGAAGAAAGCGAACCAGATGAGGAACCAGGCCAAGAAGAGGCCTTTCCAGTTGACGGATGAGGAGGATGCAGATAGGGCAACCCATGGCCCGGTGATGAAGAGACCATTCCAAACTCCTCTTCCTCAGATCACATGCAATTTCTGCCACAGGCCCGGACATTATAGGAGAGATTGTCGAGTGGCCAATGGATTATGTTTGGCATGTGGGGCAGGGGGTCATGCACTAAGGGATTGCCCGTTCAGAAGGGTAGGGAACATGGCACCAGTCAGACCAACACTTCCAGCTCCAGCACTTCCAGCCCCAGCACTTCCAGCACCGCCATTGAGAAGGAATCCAGAACCAGTGGACCGGAGAGCTCCATTTCCACCCCAGCGGTATGATCCACAGAGAGGAGCAAGACCCAGAGTAGATTATGGCAGAGGCCAAGTTCACAATATGGAGGCAGAAGTATCAGATGAAGCAGCAGCAGAGTACGAAGCTCAGTACCTGGAGCAGGAACCTTGAGGATATCATGGTAACTATTACCCCAGATCTTGTATTTGAGTTGGTTATCATTCTAAATATTTTCCCTTATCATTCTATCATTGTTCATCCTGGTCCTTTCTGTGTTTATCTTATCCTTGTTTTGGTTTTTCGGATCTTTTGATTTCACCCTTGTCCCCTTTGTGTTCAATTTGCCCCTTAACGAAATTGCGAGGACGCAATTTTTGTAAGGTGGGTGGATTGTAATACCCCGTTCCCGGAATACGTACTTAGTTGCGTATTCAGATTTTGATCGTAATTTTTCGATTTGTTTCCTGCATTTATTCTGTATTATGAATTCCTTGTATGATTGTTTTATTTTGGATTTGGATTCGTGGACTCGGAGTCAGCCCTAGTCTGAACCGAAGGCCCGATCATAGTATATTATTCGATTTAGTCTTTCTGATGTGTAGATTTGACCGATTTCAGTTTCAAATATTATTTTCCAATATATTAGATTTTCCATGATTTTCTAGATTTTTCTTGAATTAATTGAATTTCTTCAAAACCGATGTCGGCCAGTGCCGCTGACCGATTCCTGGATTTTTAATTCTCAAACAGTTTGGAATTTCATGATGGTCCTTTAGGCTTTATTCCTTAGAATCATATTTTCTACCTACATTCTTTTTCTGAGGATTTTATGATTTTATGAAAATTCCATCGGAGTCGGTAGGTAACTGATTCGGGATTTTTAGTTTTAAAACTATAAAGTATTTCTTAAAACGGATTTCACTATGAGTCTTCATATATTATTATTGATTTTTGGTAAAATTTGCGAGTCGTTCCGAGATACTTGAATTTCGGACGATTTCGGTATTTTCCGAAATGTTTTCCGTATACTCGGCTTAAACCCGGGAACTTGTCTTTTCAATATTTTATTTTCTAAGTCCAAGAGAAAATATCTTCTCTTTTAATTTCTTTTCCTTTTTCCTTTTTCTTTAAATCCCTTCCTTCCTCCACAAGCCACATGATTTTCCAATTTTCCAAAATTCCAATTTTCCTCTCCACACAACTCCCACCTACCTCCACCATTAATGCCTCTCTTTCTCTCTCTCTCCCATGGCCGGCCAAGTGGCCAAGAGAGGGACACTCATCCCCTCCTCCACTTTGCAAAAAGCCCCCTCTCATCTACATTAATTTCACCTCCTTCACAAATTCCAAATCATATATAACATTTCTTTACAATTCCATCTCCTTTTTCTTCACTTCCACAAAGAAATCCCTTTCACCAAAATCCCTCCTCCATCTCAACTCAACCACCAACTTCAAGAGCTTCATCTAGGGCACCATCAAGGTCTTCATCTTCAACCTCCATCTCCCAAAGCAACACCAAGATCATCTTCTCCATCTCAAGCGACAACTACTTTGGATTGAGGCCATCATCTCCACCTTGGGATCCTTTCGAGTACATCGAGTCTCAATTAAACCATTCAAAGTGAGTATTTTTACTCACCAAGACTTGATCAATTCCTATTGTACTTGTACCTTCATATCTTGTACACATATGACATCAAAATCACATTTTTAGACCATCAAACCCAACCACCAGATTCAGTTCTGTATTCTGTATTCGACCACGATTAGTCGACTTAACCTAGAACCTAGTCGACTTGAACCCTTAAATTGAAACGTGATCTTTTCTGGAACACAGTTTTAGTCGACTCATCTTAACTATTAGTCGACTATAAATTATTGTTAGTCGACTACTCTTTTACTCCAGTCGACTCCTGAAACAAAAACTCAACTTTCTGTAACTTTGATTCTAGTCGACTTAGCTTAGATTATTAGTCGACTGTAGACCCCTAGTCGACTACCCTTTTTACCCTAGTCGACTTACCCTTTCCTGAACCAAAACCTTAACTCTCTGTATCACAGATCTAGTCGACTTAAGTATCCGTTAGTCGACTTGTATTCCCTATTAGTCGACTACATATTCCACCTAGTCGACTAACCTTTCTCTGAATCAGAAACCCAACTCTCTGTTACACAGTTTTAGTCGACTAGACCCTACTGTTAGTCGACTAACCCCTCTATTGGTCGACTACTCCTTGACCCTAGTCGACTAACTTTGGCTGTCTGTTACAGTTAATTACTATCTTAAATGTGGATCTTATGCTCTGGTTATATGTCGGTATATTGTACTTCATGACCTGTTACTTGAAGTATATCATCTCTTGTCACTTCATATTTCTATGTTTATGTATTGCCATGCAACTACTTGTTTCATTCTTATACTTGTATCTTGCCAGTGATATTCTTACTTCCTTATCGTGTACCATGCGTGGCAGACCCTTGTGGTTGTTGAACACTAAGTTGCTTCTATGTTTCTACTTGCCATGTCAGACTTGTTAGTTTCATGCTTCCATTTAACACATGTATATCACCTGACTTGCTAGACCCTCTTATTATGTCATGACTGACCCGGACTATTATTAATCTCTTGTTATGTTTGGTTGTTTGTTAAATATCATCATCCTGTCATGCTATCACTTTACACCCAGCATGATATACTTGACTTTATGATTATCTTGTTTACGGGAATCCTGTCGTGTTATTCTGAATGGAACTAAGTGCCACACCACACGGTGGGGGCCACCTCTAGAATCCATTCCCTCAGAGCAAAGTGCCACACGGAACAAAGTGCCACACCACACGGTGGGGGTCACCTCTTGAATCTGTGGGGGCCACCTCTTGAATCTGTAGGGCTATTCCTGTTATGTTCACTTATTCCAGTAAGCTGATAATTCTTATTAAGCTACAACTTGTATGGGGTATGGGAGGAAGTGATGGATGCCGGAATGATACCTTGCTTATAGTAATGGACTAAAATATTGACGACAAGTGTTAGTGGGACTTTGGGCCCACAGAAGACAAGTGTTAGGGGGACTTTGGGCCTCCAAACTGGTTCCAGGTGTATGGAAACTACTATAAGAAGTGTTATCAGTTCTCCATCTACTTCCGGTAACGACCCTCGACTTTCTTATATGTGAATGTATGTGAGTTGGGATATATACCGAGACACATACCTAGACATATGGGTCAGACGAGTAATAATAATAATAATAGATGCTAGTTATGATTCCTGTTAGGAGGACTGTTATGACTTCCTTTATGTACTCTGGTCCTGTTTATTACTTGTTCCTGTTTTAAATTTATGTTGTTCTTGTTATGTATTCCCGTTTTGACTATCGTATGATTTGTAACTCTGATTCTATACGCTTGGATTTCTGTGGCATGAGATAAAGGTATCTATATGAGGGTTTCCTTGTTTGGATTATTCCTTCGATGTACTAGTCTCATGGGACCGTGACTTAAGCGTATACAATCACTTTTGCTCGAAATCAACTTTAACTTGTATTTCCTGTTTTATGATTATGTTATACCCGTCCTTGTGTATTACACTTGTGTTCTAACCCCCTATTCTTATCTCCTTGCCACTTGGCATGTAGCCTGTTCATTGTTGGGAGGTCCTGACTCCCTTGGATTTGTATGTTCAGGTTGAAGCTTGGATCGAAGTGGAGCTGTCCACAGTAGATCGAGTTTTCCTTAGTGAGCAGGCAGTCTAGCTCCAGCCCTTTTGTGCCAGACTTCTCCCTTTGACTCACGGGATCTTCATCCTACTCGTGAGCATTTTGTGTTATCTTGTATATTTTACTTTTGGACTTGTTTATGATAAAAGATACATGTAATGTGTAATATTTTATCATATCCTGGGATAGCTTTGTGTATGTACTTTTGAGTTGGCATATGTATGTATACCACGCTTTGTGTTGTACTCTGATTCCTTGTTGTACTTTTATGCTTAGCGTATATACGTGGGGGCACTTTCTGACCTACGCATATACGTTGCAGTGACGTCCCCGTATTCGTGGAATCGGGGCGTTACATACACCTGATTCTTGGCTAAATAAATAGCACTCATACTGTCACAGTTGATCTTCAGTAGATCTTGATCAATCCCCAAGTCATCAAGCAGGTCTTGAAGCCAAATTGCCTCCTTCATAGCCTCCGTCATGGCCATGTATTCGGCCTCTGTAGTAGACAATATAACGGTAGACTGTAGAATAGAGCGCCAACTAATCGATGCTTGAGATAATGTAAAGACATACCCTGATGTGGACCGGCGTTTGTCGAGATCACCAGCATAATCGGAATCAACATACCCGATACAATCCTGCTTCCCTGTGGAATCCTTCTCGAATACCAGACCAACATCTATGGTACCTTTAATGTACCGCAGAATCTACTTCACTGCCTCCCAATGACCCTGTCCCGGATCATGCATATACCTACTGACCATAGAGACAGCTTCTGACAGATCTGGTCGTGTACACACCATAGCATACATAAGACTACCAACTGCGCTAGCATATGGGACGTGAGTCATGTACTCACGTTCTTCAACAGTCTTTGGAGAGATAGTGGCAGATAACTTGAAATGAGGAGCCAGTGGTGTACTTACAGATTTCGTATCCTTGCCGATGTTGAACCTCTGAAGTACCTTTTGTAAATACCCCTTCTGTGTCAAGCTCACCTTGCCACTCCTACGGTCTCGAGTAATTTCCATGCCTAGCACATTTCTTGCTTCACCAAGATTCTTCATCTCAAATTCAGAAGATAAGTCCCTTTTCAGAGTATCAATTGCAGATCTAGACTTTGAAGCAATAAGTATATCATCTACATATAATAGTAAATAGATATACTCTCTTGTAGATAGCTTGTTGTAATACACACATGGGTCATAATGGCTACGTGTGTACCTCTTTACTCTGATGAAGCTGTCAAACACTTGTACCACTGTCTAGGAGACTGTTTTAACCCATACAGCGACTTCTTCAGCTTGCACACCATATCTTCTTTCCCTACAGTCTTGAACCCTGTCGGCTGAGACATGTAGATCTCTTCATCCAGATCGCCATGGAGAAAGGTGGTCTTTACATTGAGTTGATCAAGGTCTAACTCGTACTGTGCCACCAGAGCTAATAAGATGTGAATTGACGAATGCTTTACAACAGGAGAAAATACCTCATTGTAGTCAATTCCTTCTCTTTGTGCATAGCCTTTTGCTACCAATCTGACCTCGTAGCACACCATGTCTTCCTTAAGAGATTCCTGCTTCTTTGCGTACACCCACTTACAGCCTATCGCCTTCTTTCCATTGGGCAACCTTGTGAGTTCCCAAGCGTTGTTCTTGTAAAGAGACTTCATCTCTTCTTCCATGGCAGCTTTTCACATCTTCGACTCTGAACTAATTTCAGCTTCTCTATAGGTGGACGAGATAGCCTCCTCGATGACCGGAAGTGCATAAGCAACGACCATATCTGTAGTGAGCCAACCTGGTTTCCGTGTGTTTCTCCTTGGTCTTGTAACTGCAGTAGAATCAGGAACATCACCCATGATCTGTTCTTGATCCTCTTCATCATCAACATCTATCTCATTTGCTTAATCATTACCTTGTGTCACCCTAGGTATGATCCTCACCGATGCTGAACTTTCTAGAGATAGTGGATTAGCATCATTCTCCACCTGCTGCGATACATCTTTGGTCTTGATAATCTCCACCTGCTTAGAGATCTTAGGCTTCAACATCGAAGCCTCATCAAATGTGATATCCCTGCTGAAAATAAACTTCCTGTCCGTAGAATCCCAGATCTTGAATCCTTTGATTCCTTTCTTGAAACCGACGAACAAGCCCTTCTTTGCTCTTGGGTCTAACTTATCTTCTTTAACATGATAATAGGCTAGACAACCAAACACCCTTAGCAAATCATAATCAGCAGCAGTTTTTCGCGACCAAACTTCTAGAGGAGTTTTTTCTCCAATCGTAGACGATGGCAACCTATAAACAAGATAGCAAGCATATGCCAAAGCCTCAGCCCAGAAGTTCTTCGATAAACCGACATTGGACAACATACAGCGAACCTTCTCTAGCAAAGTTCTGTTCATCCTTTCTGCTACCCCGTTCTGTTGCGGTGTTTCCTCAATGTGAAGTGCCTCTCTATGCCCTCATCAAGACATAGCTGAAGGAAAGGATCTAACTTATATTCCCTCCATTATCTGAACGGAGGACCTTGATTTTTCTTCCCATACTTCTCTCCAAATTCTTCTTCCACTTCACAAATAGTTCTAGGACTTCCCTTTATATTTTATGGTATATACCTAACAACGCCTAGAATAATCATCAATAAAAGACACAAAGTAGTGGTTACCTCCAATTGATGCAGTCTTGATAGGTCCCTAAACGTCAGTGTGAACATAATTCAGAAACCCCTTGGTGCAATGAGTTGTTGTGCTGAATTTCGCCTTGGTCTTCTTTTTGATGACACAATGTTCACAAAATTTCAACTTGCAAGTTCCGGCACCTTTCAATAATCCTTGTCTTGCAAGAACTTGCAAAGACTTTCTCCTGTGTGTCCCAGCCTCATATGCCATAGCCTGGTTGAGTCTCATCTGAATCAGTAGAAGCCGCCACTTGCCCTATAACAGTACTACCCTTCAAGTAGTAAAGATTGTTCCGGCGAACGGCCTTCAGTACCACTATCGAGCCTTTAGTCATCTTAAGGGCTCCTTCCTTTATTGACACCACAAGACCCAATGTCTCCAAAGCTCCAACAGAGACAAGGTTTCTCTTCAGTTGAGGTACATACCTCACTTTCTTCAGTTCTCGTATCATCCCATCGAACATCTTGATCTGGATTTTTCCTACACCTTCCATGATATATGGATGATCATCGCTCATAACGACTAAACATCCCTCCAGCTTCTCAAAGGTAAAAAATCAATCCCTATACGGGCACACATGGTATGTAGCACCAGTATCCAATATCCACTCATTATCTCCTGAGTAGCCAATGATAGGAGTAGTGACAGAGAACGAGAATACCGACGAGTCTGAGTCTGATCCACCTGCTTGTGAGGTACTGCCTTGAGTACTGATCACCTTTGCAAGATTTGCCTTAGTCTTAGACTCTTTCTTCTTCCTTTGGTCTTTGGATAGTCAACTTTCCAGTGCCCTAATTCTCTGCAGAAGGCACACTGATTCTTCTTCAGATCTCTATAATCTGGCCTGGACTTCAATCTCCCTCGATCATATTTACCCTTCCTGTGTGAACCTCTGCCTCTTACTGCTAATGCCTCTGCTGATGTGCTTGCCTGAGAAGACTGTCTTTCTTTTCTCCTCGTCTCATAGTTAACTAGAGCAGACAATACTTCATGATAGTTAAGGGACTGTCTACCATTTATGAAGGTTAAAGTAAAAGTCTCATACTCCTCTGGAGGAAGAGAGTTCAAGAGAATTACCATTTTATCTTCTTCATTTACCTCGACTTCCACATTAACCAAATCCGTAAGAAGCTTTGTGTAGCGATTCAGATGTTATTTACGGAGCATCCTTTCTTCATCTGAAACCCATACAGCTTGCTCTTCAGCTGTAGTCTGAATTTAATACTTTGATCAGATACTTTCTTTCTAGGATCTCCCACAAACGCCTCACAGATGTTTCGTGTAACACAAGATATTTGATGTCTTGTGTTAGACACGGTCTGATTAAGCCACACACTAATCGGTTCATCTTATCCCACTCTTCTTCAGTAGTTGTGCTTCGCTTCTTCTCTAAGAGTAAAGTGTCTTCAAGGTTTGATGCATTCAGCGCATCCATCACCTCGCACCTCCACATGCTAAAATTGTTCGTGCCATTGAATTTCACCACATCAATCCACGGATGTGGATTCATGGTTCTCACAGATGTACTTTCTTCAGTATCTCTTTGACTAAATCCTCTATGTAATGCAAAAACCAACGGAATCAGATAGACAAATTTTGATAAAGATCAGATCTTTACCTCCTCACGAAACCCTAGATGAGTTTCTAAAATAGATCTACTCCTCAAATTGATTCCTTGAGCACTTCACGCGCTGTTCTAAGATCGACACACGATCCCACAAACAGTCCCAACGCTGACCTGAGATCGACACACGATCTCCGCCAATCAGCAACAGATGCCCTCCGAATCACCAGATGATCCCACGACGAACCTGGGATGCTCTGATACCACTTATTGTACGCAGAAACAACAACCAATTAGAGGAATCCTCGAGCCACAGATGCAGTATAGAAGTACTACCAATCAGCAAGAACAATTTAACAATGGGAGAAAACCAAACACAAGATTTTAACGAGGTTCGGCCAATTTCGCCTACGTCCTCGGGGTAAGGAAGAGAGATTTCTTTATTGATTTGATAATCAATACAATTTTGCAAGCAATACAAATGAAGAGGACTCTGCCTCTCTTATATACCCAAGGAAACCCTAGGAAAATCAGATTCTAAATTGGACTCGTTTTCAATTCAGAACTCTTTCCGAATTCAGCCCAGACCCGTCTATCGGTCGATCGGGCGGTCGACCGTGCCCAACCGAGACTTATGCCTTTTCAGTCGGTCGACTGGCGGTCGACCGGCTCCTTCTGCGGTCGACCGGGCGGTCGACTGCAAGTGGCCTGTGCATGTTGGTGCACGCCGGTCGACCGGGCGGTCGACCGGTCTTCTGCTGCTGATGCTGGCTGGCTGCTGTTGCTTCTTCTTTGGCTCCTTATTGTCGACTTCCTCGACTTTCCCTCTCTTCCTACATAACAGAAATTAGTATGAAGTTGAATTAAAATAACAATTAAATTTTATTATAAAACTCAAGTACTTACCCTGTATTCAATGGTGCAAAATACAAATGATCGCGCTGACATTTTTCCATTGTATTCACGATAAAAACAGCTTTTACCCTTCCAGCTCAATCGAAGCATTATAAACATATGCGATACTATATGGACAAATAAAACTATACATATCATTGATGCCTATACAATCATATATCTGATATAAAATCTAAAACAAAATTAAAATAACAATTAAAAACCTAAAAATATTTAATTTATAAAAATAATAAACATTAATTACTCACTTAATATATACAGTGATGCATGTCGCGCTTATTTCCTTTTTGCCTGTGAATTGTAAAATATCACTACGTTCGAGGCTTGGGAGGACTGTATCCAAAGATAACATGAGGCATTTCTATATCGATGATGTCATCAGTTCTCATCCTTCTCCCTAAAATACCCATTGTCTTTATTTGCTTGCGAATACTTTTATTTTATGCCCTTTGAAATGGCTGATTGACTGACTGTTTTGTGGGATGGCTCGTCACTCGATATGCCACAGCCTTCCCTTTGGCCATTTCCTGTCACGATACCATATTACCATTATTCATTTGTAAAATTTTAATTTAAAAATAGAACTTGTACTTTCATTTTGATAACATACCTGGGCGTGCAAAGAAACAACTCGTATTGGCCACACAATAAAAGAACAAACAACATCACCAAAGGTGAACCAAGAGCATCACCAATGGTGACCATCTCTTCGGTTGGATATGGTAAATATGCATTAGTATCCTCTATAATGCTTACTTTAACATTATCAGATCCAAATGTATAACCGTGAAGCACTTGATTATCACCATTGGTGTTGTACCTCTTCCGCGAGCCAACAGTTGTCATCCCATTAACTCTAGTGGCCAAATCACAGGGAAGAAATCCATCTTATAACCTATATAATAATAAGCATGATATTAACAAAAAGGGTCGATAATAAAATAAATTACAAAGTAATATTACCTTAAGAATTTGGGATAAATTTATTGACACTGAGAAAGAATCGTGCCCGATATACAGCGGAGGATAAGCAGGATGCTCATAATTGGGTGAAGGACGATACTGCTCATAATAGGACGGTGGAGGCCGAGATGACCTTTAGAGCTGTTACATCACTATCTCTGTAAGCTCTGGGAGCATTTCCTACACCTGGGCATCTACCAACCTTTTCACCTCATCGCTTGATGCAGAGGATCGATGTCCACGAGGTTGGTGGAAGTAGCTGGTAATAGTGGCCCCATATCCGGCGCCTCTAACACAATCGGGGTGCTTGGGACTCAGTGTCATGCCTAATATGTCATTCATACCTTGTGGATGAATTTCTCCCTGCGACACCGACTCAGCAAGGGAACCATAAAAAAAAATTATAATATTAACACTTAAAAAGTGATAAAATTGTATTGGCAATAGTATCTTGATAATTTATTTTAAATTAAAGCAATTACAATTCTATTTGAAAATTGTTCTGCTTCTTCATTGATATATTAACCATTTTTTTTAAGCCTAGCAGCTTTTCACAATTCATGTCGTGAAAATTGACATGACCGTTAAACCACCCTCTGATGATTTCTGAGCATTTGTTGTACAAAATAACATACAAGGTATCAGTAATAATTTATATGTAACATTAAAAAAATAACAACAAAATTATATGCTTAACAGATCTTTTTCCAGGCGCGTATATCCTTTGTGTGACATCAAATGCGGATGTTTAAATTCATTTTAAAGTTTCCTTTTCTTTGACTTTCGGCCTATTAAAAAAAATTATTTAATAAGTTATCCAAAGTAATTAGAAATTATTTTGTTTAGAAATTATTTTGTGTTAACCTGAAACTCTGTAGTTGTACGTGATGCTACAAAGTCGTCCCAAACTTCTTGCTTAATAAAATCTTATTTTGGTGGTGGACTCTGAATTAAACTTTGCTAATGTAACGCCTTGTCAAACTATTTTCGAAATCTTTTCATTTTTTTGGCGTCTTTCAAAATATTTTTCTTCTGGTGATCTTCTATTTCAAATATAGTTTGCAATAAGTAAGAAAAATATTAGAAAAGAAAGACATAAAATAGTAAATTTAGCCTATTAAAAAATTGCAGTTATAATTTTTTTACCAAAATATCATCCCAAAGCTTGTTCTTCAACTTCTTGGGTACTGAATGCCAATTAAAAATGTTAATAAGGACTTTCTCATGAGCGAGACATCTAATATAACTCTCTAATTTCTCCCCATTCTTACTAAGAGAAATATTTACATTGTTGAATTTCACTGCAAGTCGTATACCCCGAGATCTCAATGAGAGTAGTTCTCTCATACGAATGGGCCTCGAGTCATCTTTTGAGATTTTCCACTGCCCGACCACGATGAAGCCATATGCCTACTAAAAACAAAATTAAACGAAAAATTAGCAACTTTAAAACATAAACACGTATTAAAAATGCAAGCTATTAACAAAAAAAATAAACAACTAATGGACATAAAAATTAAAATCAAGTACGCAAGATATTGAAATAATTTGAGTTTAAATAGATTTACCTTTATGTTTTCTTTTTTTCACTAGTTTTTTCAACAAAAATTCCTTCAAAATGATCTTCTCGCATGTAAATATCTTTCTCGATATCTCCCTTAGTAATATCAGTATTATTCCTGGTTGTTAATCCAATAAAAAAGGATGGAACCTCATAATGTTATCTCCAATATTGTTCTCATCATCACCATTATTAGTATTTTTTGGTTTTATCGAGAGGACAATGAACCACTTTTTATCGGCAGGATCTGTAATGTGAAAAACTTGTTTTGGTTTAACCCACTCTATTAAGATCAGTTAGAATGAATCCCGACTCATCGACTTTCATTTCATGGTTATTCTCCACCCAATTACATCAGAATACAGGAACACGAAATGTTGTATAGTCTACCTCCCATATATCTTGGATCACCCCATAGTATAACATGCATGCAAATACTGGATTTTTGTCTTTAGTGCTGGAAATATGCATTATTTAGGCCACTAAAGTCACGACACTGTTTTGTCTGGTACACTTATTATCGTTTACTTTTATATAAAAATAGTAATCGTTTATAAAATATCCATAGAAAGATGACACAATCGTGTGAGGTACATGTGCTAACTATCTCAAAGTATTAAAAACAAATTTGATGAATTTATTAATTGAACATCAATTCGATTTTTGAACCAATTAATAAATGATTTATTGTGTTCATCTGCTACCCACTTCTCCATTCTTGATTTAAATGGATTGATGCGTCTTATATTGTCAATATGCTCTTTTATATAAGGTTCTACATCATCACTGTTATTCAAGATATATCTATGTGCTTGATAAAATAAGTCTTGACTAATAATAACCATTGATTGCCCAGTTTTGTTATTGTCATCTTTTCTCTTAATAAAGTGAGGCTTAGGAGTCATATGACTTCAACATTGATTAAGTATTCACTGCAGAATTCAATTGCTTCTTCATATATGTAACATTCAATAATGCATCTTTTAGGTCGATTACGATTCTTTACATACATTTTTAATATTTTCACGTATTGCTCAACTGGATACATCCACCTTAAGAAGACCGACCCACATATTTTAATCTCTCTAACCAAGTGAACAATTAGATGCACCATGATATCAAAAAATGAAGGTGAAAAATACATCTCAAGCTGACACAACGTAACCACAATATGTTTCTGCAACTCATTCACTTTTTCAAGGTCAATTACCCTGCTACATACTGTATTGAAGAAAAAGTATAGTTGGGTAATAACATGGCGAATATGTTTCAAAAGTACAGAAGTAAAGCTACCAGCAGCAACTGTTGCATCAATGCATGATATCATGAGATTTCAAACCAATAAGCTTTAATTTTTTCATTGATACGAGACTTCGAGTATTTGATGACTAACCGCTTGGGACCTTAATCTCAGCAAGACATTGACAAAATTTTATCTTCTTCTTTCTAGATAAAGTATAATATGCTGGCGGAAAATACATATTTTACCCTTTCTGCTCAGGTGCTAACTGCTAACGTATACCCATTTCAATCAAATTCAGTCTACTTTTGACTCCATCCTTAGTCTTATTGGGTATATTGAGTAATGTTCCAATAATACTATCACACATTTTTCTAATATGCATAACGTCAAAACAGTGTCTCACAAATAAACACTTCCAATACTGGGTTAAAAAATATTTATCGCTTCTTCCATACGTTCTTTTCAATTATATTTTGCTTCACTTTTCACAACTTGGCATAAGATATTTCACCTTTTTTTATACTTGTGCCCGATCAAACCTTTTGGAGCTCTTTTTTCTTCTGTAGACCCATTAAATGCTTTCCGCAGTCTTCGATAACGGTGTGACACGGGCAAGAACCTCTGAGTACCAAAATATATTGTCTTTCTACCATGCCTTAATTGAATAGAAAATGTGTCTTCTGCATATATATGACATGCTTTTTGTCCTTTCACACTGTACTCCGACAAGTTATTGTATGCTGAAAAATTATTGATTGTCCAATGTAATATAACTTGAAGTGTGAAAAGTTCTTGACGATATGCATCGAATACTTCCACCTCTTTCTCCTATATCATCTTTAGGTCTTCAATAATAAGTGCCAAATAAACATTTATATCATTTTCTGACTGCCTAGGCCCTGATATCAGTAATGATATCATAAGAAACTTGCATTCATGCACAACTATAGAGGAAGATTATAAATAATTAACACAACTGGCTATGTATTGTGTGTGCTGCTCATGTTACCATGTGGATTTATTCCATCAGTCGAGAGACCTAACTGGAGATTCCTTGCATCACTTTCAATTCAGAAAACTTTTTATTAATCATATTCCATTGCAGAAAATCAGCCGGATACTACAATATACTATCAATAATCCTCCCATCTGAATGCCACGTTAAGCTCTCGCATGTCCTGCATTCTTAAACATGCATTTAAATCTAGGTGTTATCAAAAAATACCATAATAGCTTAGCCGGAGATTTGTTATTTGTTTGTACCGTGACCTTTCACACCCGGACATTTTTCTGAATGTTCATATTTCTTTAGTACAAAAACTACAATCATTAGGGTAAGCATGTATCTTTTCATAATTAATACTGATAGAGCACATGATTTTCTTGGCCTCGTACATGCGATTCGGAAGTTTATTTTCCCTAGGAAGCATATCTTCATGAGTTTGAGTAAGGATGTAATACTCTTATCGCTCTACCCATTTTCTGCTTTCAAATTGTATAATCTCAACACTACAGACAACTTAGTGAATTTAGAATTAACATAAAGGTTTTTCTGCATCATTTTTCAAGCTCTCGAATAAGTGTGGATAATTCACAAAGCATTCATCTATATTATACATCATGTCTTCTAATTTATCACCCTCCTCACATTCGACTTCTTCCCTTTCATCACATCTTCTATCACTTGAATTAATAGGTCCATCTTCTCTTGCGCTCTTACCGTGCCATATCCATTTTGTATAACTTATATTAAACTCATTAATGAATAAATGGTTCCTTAATACTTCAATGTAACTTTATCAAGACAACCATATTTATGTACGGACAATTAATACGGTTAGAATTGTCTGCATGCTTAACAACAAAGTTGATAAACTGCTCTACACCTTTCTCATATTCGGTACTTAACTAATCAGCATGAATCTATTTCTGATCTAACTTTACTATGTCTAGACATAAAAAATAAAAAATTAATTTTTGATAAAACATGACATAAAAAATTCAAACAA